>APFE030727287.1:141765-196254 GCA_000404065.3 Pinus taeda | reverse complement strand
AGCAATTATTGAGGACAAATACCCCAATATATTTTGGTCTGGATGTTTGGTTCACACATTGAACCTTCTGTTGCATAATATTGTCAAGAACAAAAATGAACAATACCAATGGATTGTTGATTTGTACAAAAAAGGCAAAAAAATGATAAAATTTATTACAAATCATAGCAATACCCATGGCCTTTTCCGCAGTCACTCGAGATTGGAGTTGTTGAAGATTGCGAAGACGAGATTTGGTAGCTATTACCTCACCTTCAAGCGCCTTTTGAAGGTAAGAGAGTCAATGGCTAGCATGGAATCAAGTCCACATTGGCAGGTATTGAAGGAAAGGGCTACAAATGCAGCTGACAGGGGAGGTTTTGAAATGGTGGAGGAGGCCGCTCTTGATGGCCAATTTTGGACAAGTGTGAGGCAAGTTTTGGATTTCACCAAGCCCATTTATCACATTATTCGGTTTGCAGATACAGACAAACCAGTGATTGGTGAGGTGTATGAGCAGATGGACACCATGTTGGGGCAAATAAAAGATGTTGTTCATAACAGAGATCCCAACTTGTACAAACTGATCCACGATTGTGTGTGTGAACGGTGGAATAGACTTAATCTTCCACTACATTGCCTGGCGTATATCCTTACGCCAAAATACTACTCTATGTCTTGGTTGGGCCAACCTGCAGCAGGGGGTGGGGTTAGGACCAAACCCCATTTAGATCCAGAGGTAACTAGAGGATATCTGGAAGCATTAGAAAAATTGGTACCTGACACAGGGAGGAATGTGCAGCTGTGCGCCTTGAAATAGGCAGATACTTCAGTGGCACTGGTTTGTATGGTAACTTCCATGCAATGGACGATAGAGATAGATTGATACTCTCACATGGTGGGAAACATATGGCGGGCAAGGAATTTTGCCAAAATTGGCAAAAAAGTTCTTTCACAGGTTGTAAATACTTCTTCTGCAGAGAGGTGTTGGAGCACCTACAGCTACATACACAATGTGAAAAGGAACAAACTCAATGAAAACCGAGCAGAAAGCTTGGTTTATGTGCACTACAACTTGAGGTTGTTGAGTCATTACTGTGATCTGGCTAATGAAGATGCCACATATAGAATTTGGGACAATCACCCAGAGGATGACAATTTGGAGGATGGCATTGTACATATTGAAGAACTGGAAGAGGAACTTGTAAGGGATGAAGATGATGTTTCCATGCCACCTCCACCTCCACCTCCACCATCCAGTAGCAGCGCTCAAGGTCCGAGTCTTGTTCCTTTGCTGCCGCCACCTTCATCTACACCCTCACGTGGAGGTTCTAGTTCTGGTCGTCGTTCTGTGCGGGAGACTCCGAGAAGACCACCACGACCTCCTTATGGGGGAGACTCTCGTGGCAAGGGCCACATGTAGATTTATCATTTACAGTTTACTTGTCTTTTTTAGTTTCTATTGGACTTTAGTTTTCATAACTGTTGAGTTTTGAGTCCTTGACTCTTGACTCTTGACTCTTTCATATCATAATGATATTTTTTGTAAACAATATATCACTGTGACAATGAAAATTTGAAGTTTGAAGTTGGGCCTTGGCAATTATAACTCATTGGTAATGATTGTGAATTATGAATATGATGCTTCGTGAAAGACTAAAGTTGTTTCATTTCATTTCATTATTCATGTTTCATTTTATAAATTTATAACATTTCATATCATGTTAACAGTTAGAAGTTAGGACTTAGAAATATCTAAGATATTACTTCTTGTAATGGTTAAACTTAGCTTACAAGTACCTGTACAACTTTGGTAATCAATGATGATAAATGCTATTGAATTTCAATTTTAAAATCTTGA
This sequence comes from Pinus taeda, assembly GCA_000404065.3. NCBI lineage: Eukaryota > Viridiplantae > Streptophyta > Pinopsida > Pinales > Pinaceae > Pinus > Pinus taeda. The sequence goes on along the minus strand of APFE030727287.1, from coordinate 194,414 downwards.
AGTTGAAACTTTAAGATTGAATGTGATGAATCATGATTCACGAGACTCAATATGTTGCAGTTGTAATATGTGTAAAATTACAGTTTACTATCTTGTGGACATGGTTGATGACGATTATAATTTTTAGATGATTGATGTGATATGGTTCAATGATCAATCTATGTTTTTTTATGTTTTTTATGTCTAATTCATCATTCTACATGTTTTTGTTGACATATATGTATCAAAAATTAAAAAATATAAAAAAAATATATATTTTTAAAAAATCACTCCCGGATTCGCTCCCAAACCGGGAGCTTCTGAAAATGGTCGCTCCCGCTCCCGCTCTCGCTTCCGCTCCCGCTCCCCGCTCCCGCTCCTGCTCCCAAGTAACATTGGTTAGACTTATGGATCTGATGATTATTGCTTGTACTTCTTGCACATGTATTTGAGTATATGGATGTTTCTAACCTCCTTTATGAGATGAGATGTGTAGATTCTTCTTGAGGATCATTTTGAGATGTAGATCTGGAAAGAGATAAAGAGGTAATTGATGAAAAGATGACAAAGTGCTTCAAGTGACCTATATCTAATGAGTAGGTGGTTAATTTGAATACCACAAGATATGCATGGTATGTTGTGTTCCAGCTATTGGCTCGGTAAGCCCTAAGGTATGATGAGATTGCCTCTTTCTCTAATGGCTCATACATGCATATGAAAGTGACTTGGATATATGTCTCCTATGATGAAATTATGCACTTGGTGTTGAACTTCTTATCTAATATTGATACATTGATACACTTGATGTTTGGCTGACATCTATAATCTATTTGTTGAATATCTTGATCCTATAAAGAAGGCTAGCACCTTGACTCTAGAAAATGATACTCTTGATACTTGGCATAGAAGGATATCTCATTGACTCCTATACATGAGTTTGCTGGTAATGTTTGCGATAAGCATGATGAAATCATATGGAAAAAGTTATTGACACTCTTCTTGTTTTGATAAAGCTTTATTGAATGACCTAATTTGATCTCATTGGTCACGAAGAGCATGATAACCTTGATGTGAGAGGTATAAGTGTAAGATTGATATTCTAGACCTTTTATTGCCTATGGTCTTGTCTTGATGGCACATGGTTAAACTGGATGCAATAACTTGATGGAATGGCTTGACAGAAAACGTTATTGTGTTCATAATCTTTGAGATATGATGCTGCATCTATCTGCTGGTTCGAGTCTAACCTTTGATGAAAGATTGATGTCATGATGTTGATAGCCATATGTTTATGATCTAACAGATCTACTATTGTATGACTCTAGTAGAGACAGGTTGCTTACATGAATGAAGATGAATGATGCAAATCCCTAGTCAGAGGGAGAACCTCTTCTCAAGATTCTTACCCTTATTCCTATTTGTATTCTATGCTGCTGAAGTATGATTTATGCGCATCTGACAGTATTGTCTGCAACAGAGTCTTAGATCTGAAGCCCTTACAGAGATTAGGGTTTTTGCTCCAGACACAGTTCCAAATCCAAGAGATTTCGTCCTTGGACACTCATGCTAAGGCCTAGACAACGTCCAGGCAGCTGTCCCATGCTAACTTGAAGAGAGCGACTAGGGGTTTGACTGTTGTAGACCATCATTTGAAGCTATCTAAACTCTGAATCATGACGTCCCTGACATATTCTGCCACTGTTAACTGGTTTCTAAAGTTGTTGATCATATAATGAAGTATTGTGCATGAAATCAGATGGTCACCTAGAAGATATCAGTACCACAAATGTATTGCAGATAACAACAAGATTTGCTAGCGGGAAAAGGTTGAATGTTTGCCATAACTTGAACATGCAGACTGAATTTGTGTTTGCAGGTGAATTGATGATTGAGATGTGCTTTGACTATAATAACATTTGGACTTGACCTGATGTCTAGTGATCTGATTTTACGATTGTTGATTTGCCTTGATATCAATACTGTGAGGGCATGATGACTTATGTGGGTATTTGGAGATTGGCCTCCTTGTTCTTAGCACAATGGTTGAAGTAATGATAACTGTGATTTGGCATGAAAAATAGAACCTACACGACTCATCCTTGATATATGCATTTGCACCTAGTGATAGGATTACTTGTATTATGATTATGAGAATGACTTAATCAAGTTCGGATTGATAATGCATGATTAGTTGGCATGATGAAGTCATAATTTGATATGAGCTCCACCTGTCTCCTAGTTGAAAGTATTAATACTATGATAATGATGACTTTGATAATGGCCGTGATCTGGCTTCTAAACTCTGATGAATTGATTTTGTTGTTGATGGTACAACATTGAGTTACGTAAGGATGATTATGTTGGCTTAGCAAGGCATTATGCTTAGATCATTGCAATCCATATATGTCTAGATTTGATAGTTATCTGATGAAGTCAGGATGATGAGTTCCAAGGTATGGCTTTGATATTGATTATGGTTTTGGTTTTATATCTTGATGATCTACTCGTGACAGGTGATGAGCCTCTGATGATCTAAATCATAGGGAGATGGATTATGAAGCTCGAAATGATGCATCATGGCATGATGAATCGATTTCTGGAACTTGGGAAAGAAATTCCATATTGCAAAGCTATTGGAAAATGTTTTTGAATAATGAAAGTTGCAAATCCTTGGATACTCTGATTTAGATGTTGTTGAACTTGACGTGGCATTTGGTGGTTGAAGCATTGATGTTCCGTTTTGAACATCCATTTGTATATGTATGGTGTGCACAAAACTTTAATGAATTCATGAGTGAGTTGCTTCACTCATATAGAGTTGCCACCAAGCATGCTTTGAAGATGCATGAGGTGTTCTAGTTTTGAGAATAAGATATTTCTCCTATGATGTGTGTCTGCACAGATGTTTGAGATTATTGTTGATAAGCACATTTGGATGCTGCTTTAGTATGCGATTTGCCATGATATCTTGGATGAAAGGTCCATAGCATGACCAAGGTTGATCATGATGTTGCTAGCAGGGCTAAGTGTGAGGCAGGATACAGAAGCTCCTTATAGAGTTGTTTGAGCATGATCTGGATATGACATGGATATATTGTGATGATTTGATTGGCAATAAGTCTCAAATCTAGAGTTGGGACCAAGATACTCTTATATATTGAGACATGGCAATTGTTCAAAACAAGTTCAGGCTTGTGGTTGGCACCTCCTTGAGAGGGAGGATGATTATGATATCCTTTTGTGATTCATATGATTATATATGATCTGACATGATATTTGATTTGATGTTCTGTATGAACATGAAACAACTGCTATTGAGACAAGCTGTTGATGAGAGCAGTGTTGATCGAGGACATCGAGCAAACTCTTCCTACCCCGCTTGAGCTCCCGGGGTGAGGAATTGAGATGGAGGGCTCTTGGGGTTGAGGGAACTCTGGATAATAGAGCGTTACCCTATCCGTTACCCAGGTTGAAGAATTCTGCTCCCCTATCTTTATAGGGTCAAAGAATGCTGCCCCCCTATCTTTATAGGGTCAAAGAATGCTGCTCCCCTATTGGTCTTGCAGAGTTAACCCAATTGGCATCATACCCTCAAACAGGGCAACTTGATGGAAATACGCTCCTCGTTTTGGCCAACGAGTTGAGAGTGTACAACCCAAGTCGATTATGATGCAGGTTTCTACCACATGACTATTCAGGGTCATTGATGGGAATATCAGTAGGCAATAGGATGGGTTGAGATAACTCGATATGATTCTGGGTTGAGGGTAAGCTCCCCGATGAAATTTCAAGGTCGAGGGTGTACTCCCTTGTGTTATGAGTTATCCTATTGGTTGGTATGGGTGGAAGATTTTGCTCCTTGATGTGGTTCCAGGTTGAGATGTGCTCCTTGATGATATGCTCTCCGATGACGATTGATGATGATATTCCGGGTAGCAGCCCTTTTGCAGAGGCTCCAGATAGCAGCGTGATGGATAGAGGGAGGTAGCTTGAGCTCCCCTTCGGTAACAAATTCTTCTTCTTCTAGATCCGAGAATGTTCAACATATGCGCAGGAACAATCAAGTGATTAGCAGGAATAAGCAAAGGATAGATCGAGATGTTCAATGATGATTTATGATGATGAGACACTTGAGATGGACATGGCACGACAGCTACATGACAGAGATGATCCGTGATGATACGTGATGACACTCAAAGATTTCAGAATGGCATATTGTTCAATGGACAGGTATTGGTAGGTGGAATTCTCCTTAGTTGAGAGAGAGTGTTAATTTTTGCAACTATGGTAAAATTCCACCTTGGACAACTCATATGACTGAGATGATGATTTCATTAGATTCCTCTTTTCGAGAGGACCAAAATCAACCTAAAGATCACCCAATTTGGTTAAGCGGAAGTCGAATTATGAATTATTTTATTCATACATGTATTATGGAATGGGTCGGCCCTAACCACGAGTAACTGCTTGGGTCAGTCTTAACCCCAAGTGAACCCTCAGGAAAGCTTATAAATAGAAGAGACCTCAAGGTCATTTGGACACATGTTGTCTTCTCTTTTGTCTTGGTTCGCACAGGTTCAAAGGAGTTCGATCAAGGGTTCGAAATCACAGGCGAAAGGTTCACTCTGGGTTAGGGTTTTCTGGATCTCAGTCGCTGGCATAGAACTGGGCATTTTGGTCCTTGGTCGCTGGCGCACAAGCCTATAAGAGCAACTATAGACCCTTGGATGCTGACACAAAGGCTTATGGGAGCGACTATGGCTTCAAAGGCAGATCAGAAAGTTTAGGTCCCCAGTCGCTCGCACAGGATAGTCCTGAGAGCGACCAAGACATCTTAGTCTCTCGCACAACAACTGTAAGGGAGCGACTTTGGGTTTTAGTTGTATTCGGCCACAGTCGCATGCATAAAGACTTCTGGAGATCGACCTTGTAGTCATAGTCACTTGCATACAGTGATCGAGAGAGCCATCAAGGAGTCTTGCTCGCACACAGACAATCGTGATGAGGGCAACCAGAGTTCAGATCTAAGATTTGACATCTTGGATTCAATTGACTTAAGTGATCTGGTAGATCTGGGTTCCTCTCTACTGTGATACAGATCTGTAGATCTGATTTTTTAGTTTCTGTTGCAAACATATGTATTGGGCTCATTGAAAGTGACAACAGTGCTCAACAATGTTCAACACAGTGACAATAGTATACAACAGTTGACATCAGTTTGTGACAGCACATTACAACCATTAGTATGAGGGTTCTGATTCCTAGCATGATTAGATCTGTTTCATAGATATCATTATTGTTTTGCTGCATAGACAAAGTTATGGATCATTGTACTCTCTTTTGTTGCATCATTTGATGATGATCTAAGAAGAAGAAGATTTGCATGGGTTTTCCCCATAGTGGGTTTTTCCCTAGTCTTGGACCAATCCTGGTGTCTCTATATGTGCATGTTTTTCTTCTACTATTCCTTTTATGTCCACTGCATTGATGATGTTGGTGATGTTGTTTCTTTCTATGTAAAAGCATATGCTGATGTATAATGGTGTAGATCTGAATAATGCAATGATGATATGGGGTGAACTTAATGTATTAATGATGAAATGCAACTATCATAACAAAGAACAATGTCTCTCTAAGAAAATTTAACATGCTAAACGTTGAGTTACTGGAAGTTGGGGAGGCTAGATCTTACCCTCAAGGGCATAGATCAACCTTCCTTGCTTGGTTGAATAGCCTAGAAAAATTTGCTACTTCAAACCTTAGAGCTATCACCTACAAAAATGAATCATAGAATGCCAAACCCCAAATATATATATAAAAAATATGAAACCCCAAATACCCAAGTGCTACAAAATAAAATGGGTTAGAAAAATATTTTACAAATTATTTACAAATGTGCAATATTTACAAAATAATAATTTTGGAGAAATATTTTTGAACAAATAGCAATGGATGAATTAATTTCGAAAAATAGATATTGGCCAAAACCCTCCTGCAAAATCAATTACCACAATGAAATCTTAGAGCCCAAACATAGTCGACTCTCTCCCACAATTCGTGAAATTGGAGCCTAAGGGCTAGCGTACTTGTAAATCTCTCTCAAAGTAAAATTGTTAGATCATATGGTGAATAAGATCACCTAAGATAGCATGTACCAATAAAGTGTTCTTATCACCGTCAAATGAAATAACAATTTATTTAACACTATTTAGCACAATATATGATCACACATAGCTAACACATACCACAAATCAACAGAAGAAGAACACCATGAATTACCCCAACGTCTTTCTATTAGGATAAAATAATGTTCCTAGGAGAGCAATAGCTCAATACCAACGTTCAAGAATTACATCATCCAAGGATGGAAAATAAAAGCTAAATGACTTCTTTATATGGAAAAACCCCTCCAAGTGGAAAATAACGGCAAGTTGGCTTGATCCTTGTTAAAATAATCTCAATCGTTGAAAATAGCTTGACCATCTTGTAATCTCCACTATCAAATTTTTAATTTTGAGGAAAAATTCGAATTTTTCTTAAAACCCACTTTTAATTAATCCAAAAATTAATATTTTGGATTAATTTTCTCAAAAATTTGACTTTGCCTTAACCACCAAGGTCCAAGGGCTCAAATTATTTTAAAATATCCACTTTTCCCTTGGTGGGGGACCTCGAAAAATTGATTTATTTTTGACCCACGAATTTTAGATTATTTTCCACTTGGAGAGAAATTAATTTCTCTATAATTATTTTTTGACTCAAAACTAATTAATTTCTCTGTTTAGGATTTTTATTTGATTTAGTCTGAAAAATTAATTAATTGACACTAGAGGGGATTAACAAATTTTCCACCCGCAAATATTTTAGCCATGGTGTCTAACTATGAGGAAACATGCACTAAAATAATTTTTAAATCAAAATATTACAAATTCTACCCTTAGAAGGGGAAATACACATTTAGACTTAGACCCTCAATAATTTACCCATTTTGCGACACAATATGATCTATTATAGACCAAGTGTGTTTGTAGTAAAATAATTTAGCCAAGTGCGCTAAAATTATTCCCAAACACACTTTTACAATAGACTTGATACAACACTAGGATTCACCTAAGACCTTGTCAATGACTTCCACCCTAGCTTTGGGGTTTAAATTGAAAGAAAAACTCTGCCGATTGTCTGTGTTTAGAAACACAAATAATTCGGTGAGGTTAAAAAACTTCCTAGAATGAAATTCCTTGCCAAAATCAAAGGCTTATCTAGGTGTTGTTACATAAACAAAAGGTCATACTATCATCATTTACAATACAACTTGCATAAATTGAGTTTATAATGGTACAGTATTGCTGGTTGATGACTTTGAACCTTAAGAAAATTTCTTCACATCTTTGTACCCTGCTTCTTTTAACTGTTGACAAAGTGTGGTCAACATGTCTATCTGTGGCAATTCCACAAGGAATTCTTTTGTAACTTTCTCTGCAACAACATTAATACAGGGGGAGCAAACATTCCTAAATAGCGAAGAGCGGGTTATTCTTCACTTGGATCCGTTTGGTGCAAAAGTTGTGAGGTTGCTCTTTAGCACAAGGGTTTGAAGGCAATTTGGAAAATGAAACATCCACTGTGTAGTTTACCTTGCAAGTAGATTAGTGAGTGTGATAGTTGTAATATTGGCTCGTCCCTAGCATAGCATATGCTAGTATATGGTTTACTTGAGCAGCTGTGGTAGCGAAGAAGTTTAAGGCAGCCACAACCTTCACATCAGATGGCTTAGTCGATGACTATCTATGTTGGAGACCACTGAGAACTAATTGTGAGGTAGTGTTGACCAAGCAGGTTTCCAGGGTTTCATTTAACATCACGTCAAGATTAGGAGTAGTGGAATATGTAGCAGAAGGCGTCATCAACCTAGTATTGCTCTATTAGGGCATCATTGGATTATGAAATTAACAACAGACCACCATTAAGTTGTCTCATAGGTTCAAACAGATCTATAAGTTAGTCATTGGTTTAGAATGTTAACTGTGTTGTAATAATTTATAAATTGTTACTGTTTATGTTGGAGGCTTGCCATTGTTATAAAGCTAGGATTGCTAGTGTAATAACCAAGCGCTGTTGTTAAATTGAAGCTGTTGATGAATTGTGAAATTCATTGTTTAACTACATTGTTGAGTATTCTATATTATCTCTGTCTGAAGTTTAAAGGAATATTGTGAAGAAAAACACAATTTATCTTAAGACCTATTAACCCTAAAGGCAAAAATTATTTAGGGACATTATGATGGTATCGAAGTTGTGCATCTTGCTAGCGTGAGTATATGAGCCTTATATGCTTCCAGAAGATAGTAGTAACATTATAGTCAGAAGGAAAAGGATTACCCACAGTTCAACTATGGATGATAGGGGAGGACAAGGAGAACAAGATCCTAGTAACCTCTTGAATGTGCTAATCCAAGGATTGCAACAAATAGCCCAACTATTAATGTAAGGGCAACAACAAATGGCCCAAGGACAACAACAAATGATGTAGTTCTTTACCTAGGTCATGGGAAATCTAAACAACATAGGTAAAAAAGCTGCTAATGGATTGAATATTGGTAACAAGACTTGTGTTGAAGGGAGCAATAGCCATAATCTTGGCTCTTTCAATATCTTTGCACAACCTAACATAGGGACAACCAATGGAAGGAATCATAGACCCTTACTTCCTCTATTTTTAGACTGTCAGACAACGATAACCCAAGGAACAACAAACTTTCGGGAGTATGCAACACTAGGGAAAAATGCACGTGCAGGGATGACTTTTCAAGAGTACAATAACATCAAATATAGAAATAGACCTAGGGGACAAGATAATCATGATCTAATATGCAAAGTAGGTAAACTATCCATTCCCTATTTTGATGGATCATCCAAATGTTTAGCAAGGGCTTGGGTACAAAAGTTGGACACCTATTTCCAATTTAATCCCATGCTAAAAGCATACACTATCAAATTTTCCTCATTACGCTTGGAAGGGGAAGCACATGAATGGTGGTACCATGGACTGGTCACCTTGGGGCACTCCGACATAACCTCATATGTAGACTTCACCCTAAGATTGGTAGATTGTTTCGACTAGAAGGTGTTGAAAAGTGTAACTAGGTTTGGTCTTCATAATGGTATGTAATTGTAATTTTATGTAATTGATGTATAGACATCATCAAGAAATCATCATTGATCTTCATCAACAAAGAAGTCACCATCAAAGGATCCAAGGAGATCTCCCTCTTTTTGGGATCAAGGATTGTTCTTGAAGAAAAACTGTCTTCATCAAGGAGAAGTTTTCTATCCTCTATATCATCATCAACATCAAGGAAGCAACAAGAGGAAGGAGCATCCTATCAAGTAAGTATATTTATGTCCACATTTGAATCTATCAAAATGTATTTTTGCAAGGAAAACAACAAATTGGTTGGGGCTTCAAACTATCTTGCATGCAAGAAAAGGACAGATTTGAATCTCAATGAAAATGAGGTTATGGAACATGTCAAAGGATCTATCACCAAACCAGCAAAGGAAGATGCTCAAGCACTTACGAAGTATATGAAAGGGGAAGTTAGGTTTCAAAGGATTACATAGAATCCATCAAAGATCCCCTCATTACATATGTATCAAAACTCAAAACTTCAAAAGAAATCTATTACAAACTGGTAGAATTGTATTCCATAAGCACTGCTGGAGAAGTCATCGCATGAAGGCAATAACTCTACAAGCTAAAGATGTCAAGAGAATAAGGAATAACCTCATACTTTATGAGGATATCTAAAATCAGGGATCAACTTCAAGATTTGGGAGAAGTCATGTCTGATAGAGGAGTACAGTTGTACTAAATGCACTACCATAGGAGTGGGGTAATTTTACTTCAAGTATTTATGGGAAGAAAGAAGCTACTCCATTCTAGGATCTATGGTCTCTATGCAAGATTTAAGAAAATAGGCTAAAGGCCAAATCTGATGTAGGATCATGTGAGCAAAATCTAGCTTATGCTACAATGACAAGAAGAAAGGGAAAATTTGGAAAGTCTACTTCTCAGAAAAAAGAAAAGGGACATGGCTAAGATTCAATGCTATGGATGTTAAGAATATGGGCATTACAAAAGAGATTGTCCTAAGATCAAGAAGGACATGTTGTAGCAACTACAAACACCCTCCAAAATTTTGCCTTAGCTTCGTTTTGGAGCCTCCCTACGAACCATCATCAGCAGCATGTCTTGCACTATCAAGTACATGAGTTTTAGTGGTTTTCTAGTAGATTGCCAGCGTGTGCATGATAGCTTGTTGCATCCCCCTCACAAGCTGTTTCTCCGGACTTGGTCTAGCTGGAGGCTGAGCAGTTCCCTCAAGAAATTGCGCAATTCTGGAGGGGAACCAAACTTCCCTCCATAAATTGTGCAATCCTGACTGGCAGCCTACTTGAAAGGTAGAATTGTGCAATTCTGCCTGTCAAGTTTCACTGGAAAAATTGTGCAATCTGTCCCAACGGGACTGCTCAAACCATAAATTGCGCAATTCTGGGCAGCAGTTAACTGCTCAGCCCACAAATTGGCAATCCCTCTGGGCAACTAGCCCAACTCCCTCTTAGAAATGCGCAAATTTTCCCATCAGTCAAGCAGGTTGTTGCATGTGCCTTTAGGTGGACCGGTTCCCTCCGGGACCGAGCAAAACCGATTTGCATGCATGGACTACTTCTCCCAAGGAAGCATGCAAAGGCATCCCTTGATTTAGGGATCTATTTTTAGAAATTGGAGGTTACATGCAAGGATCAATTCAGAAACATCCTGCCAAGTGTTGTTTTTCCTAGATTTTGTGGCATGTGCGTCACAACTTTGATTTTATCGTAACTCATCAACCGGACGCTGCAGAGCTCATTCATTACATCAACCTTGCAGCTCTGACATCCTACATTGCATCTAGGAGTCGTCGGCACATTCAACACAACTGTTTTGGGGTAAGCCCGCTTTTCATGTCTTGCATTGCGTTTCTATCACTTTTTGTGTTTCGCTTCGTGTGAGTGTTGTCTGCTTGATTTCAGTGAGCATTTGTTGTCATTTTGATGTATGTTAGCTTGTAGAAACACCGTTTCAGTTTTCGTTCGCATCTCACTGCTGTCGCATGCATGACACTGTTTTGCACGGAGGGTTGCTGTTGCAGCAACTCGCTTCACACACATGCATGCTTTCTCGTTTTCTGAGTCCTGCACTTGTTGTTTGCATGAATGATCATTCACTCTTGTTTGCACTCATCTCACTGTGCATCCAAACTTCTCATGTTTTCAGTCGCCCGTTGGCCGGTCTGGGATGCGTTGGCCTGGATCGTGCCCTGATTGGCTAGCGCTGCGCATTTCCGGAAGCGAAGGCTTTGTCTTCCCTCCAGAAATTGCGCATGTCTGGCCCAGCGCTGACCTCCAGACTTGCATTGTGCAATTCTTAGAGGCAGTGTCCTGCTAGCCCCATAAACTGCGCAATGCAGTTTGCTGGTTGCATGTCACTGCTGATTGAAATTGCGCATTGCTTAGTTTCAGCCCTCAGCAGGCCAGGTTGGACTGTGCATTGCGCATATCCAGTAGTCAGTCAGCCTCCTGACAGCCCAGACTGTGCCTTGTGCAGTTTTGGCAGTCAATCTCCCGACCTCTTGGCCAATGTTACACGAAGCGAGGACGAAGCAGGGACTTTTTTTGGAAGCGGGGATGCGGAAGTGTCATTTTCCAAAAATCTAGGAAGCGAAGCATCTGCTCTATCTATATATATATATATATATATATATATATATATATTTTTTTTTAATTTATTGTTGTTATTTTTTTTATATATATATATTTTTGCATTTATATTTGAAATAAACATCCCAAATAGGCGAAAGCGTCCAAAACAAGGGGAAGCGTCCAAAATAGGCGGAAGCGTCCAAAACAGGTGGAAGCGCACTTCCGGGGACACTTCCTGGACGCATCTGCACGGGACGCGCTTCGGGCTTTAGAACTGGGGGGGGGGACGCTTCCTACAACATTACTCCCGGCAGAAATAGGGCAACCTTCACGATTGATCACATAGGTATGTTGCAAGTCAGTCCTCAAGTTTGTTTTGGTTTTTGATGGAGAGATTCCTTCCCATGAGTGTTGCTATGTATCTAGGCATCACAGGGGTTCGTCTGTCTCTCAGTAGCACAAGTACAATGGCCTTCAGGAGAACAGAGTCAAAGGACACTGCTGAGAGCACAACGGGTTTGTAGCCAAGCAAGTGTCTATGAGCTTACCTACCTATGAAGACATCAAGTTGTTCATAGATAAGGACATCAAGATAAGATGGCACTATATCGGTCTTATCTTCAATTCCAAATTACTCCAGTTCTTCTTTTGTTTTAGAATTCAACACTTTGATTATTCTAGTTGCTTCTCCTTGCTTGTGATCTAAGTCTTCTTTGATTTTTGTAATCACTGCCTTTGATCTTGTCACTAGTTCCTCCTGTTCAAAAATGTCAGGCCAAGCAGTGACTCCTCAAAGCAAAATTGATTTGTATATCATATTCCTTTAGGTTGGTCTTTATTATATACATGAGGGAGAGACTGTTCACTTCATCTCCCGATGACTGTTCATATTACTTATTATTTATATACATTATATTCACCCAATCCTGATGATTAGTTGTCAACATTCCCCGCCTTAATCTGAAGGGATGTTGGTGAGTCCAAGCATCATTTTGAATCGTTCAAGCTTTTCTCTTCCAAGTGCTTTAGTGAAGATGTCGGCAATTTGCTCATTAGTGGAACAATGACGGAGATGGATTGTTTTGGCCTCAACATGATGTCGAATCAGATGATATTTGGTATTGATGTGCTTCGTTCCGATCATGGAACTTTGGTTCTTGGCCACTTTTTGCATTTTTTTCTACAGAGGTATTTGTCAATCATGAGTGGGTTTGATTGTACTTGTTTTACCGCATTCTTCAAGAATTTTCCTGAGCCACACAATTTGTTTTGTTGCTTCAGCTGTCGTGGCCACGCCATTTTCTTTTGTTGTGGAAATCTGTTGGAACTGATTGTTTGCGTGATCTCCAGAGACAGCTCCTGATCCAAGATCATGATATCCTGAACTAGCATACCCCAGTTTTTTGTTCTCCTCGAGTCTGAATTAGATATCCAATCAAGCTAAGTCGTCCACCGTGTTATACTTGATTCCAAAGTCTTAGAGTGCTCTTCAGATACCTCTAGAACTCTTTTTTGCAACAGGCCAATGTCCCTCACAAGCTTTTATTGCATAAACCTGGACGAGGTTCCATAGCAAGAAATGTCTGTCTTGGTAGTATTAGTAGTTGAGACCAAGCTGTCTAATACTTTGTGCATCCTCAATTTTTTCTTTCAATTAGAGTGAGCTGTTTAAGTATTTGTTCCATTGGAGTAGTAGGGATTGATTCGTCAGGCCAAAACTGTTCAACAAATCTCCAATGTATTTTTTTTGAGAAAGAAATATGGACTTTGGATGTTGGGTTACTTCAATGCCAAGATAGTAATGAACATAGCCCAAATCAGTCATTTCAAAACTTTTCCCCAATTCCTTCTTTATGGATGCAATGTAGCTTTCATTGTTCCCTGTCATCAAAAGATCATCTACATATACCACTAGATATACAATTATATAATAATGGAAGCATTCAATCTTTATACATCAAATACCCAAACTTAGTTACAAACAAGAGACACATACTTTTCAACTTCTTGCTAGGATTTTTATCATAAACCCAGACTATATCATCAAGACTTTGAGCATCTCGAACATAACAACCTTCATTATATCTAGGGTTTCAATATTTCTCCCAGAGGTATGACATACCCTACTACAAAATATTGCAAACCCTAGAAGCAATTCAAATACATATAGATCTACAATGCATCTAACAACTTTAGATCTCATATGTTACACTGCGAGTAGGATTTAGTGCAAAACCCTAGATTTCATACATGAGATTTAATAATCAAAACCAATCACAACTCAATTTAAAATAACAACATGACTAGATTCCATTAGGGTTTGTTATAAACCCTAGATTTTACTCATTCTTAATATCCATAATACAATTTCAAGTTTTATCAACTTTTCATAAATCCTAGATTATCACATTGTCATCATATATCAAAGATTTTAACTTTTATTAAGGTTTAGTTACAAAACCCTAGAACTCACAAATACTATCATCCTAGAGAATCAAACTTCAAAGTTCCAAACCTTAGGACTCATGACCATCAACCATTAGGTCAACTCATACTTCTAGGATTTCATCATCATACACAAGCATGTCATATGTGTTAGTCAAACCCATACAAACATCAGTATATTAAAGTTAGACATATAACAAACTTGATTAGAGTAGGGTTTTGATCGAACAACCACACATATACCTAGGATTTCATTCATAGGACAATATCTAAAATAAGGGTCTTGCTTATACACCCTACCAAACCCTAATGATCTAGGGTTTCAATACAAAACATAGCAAACCCTAAGTTACCAATACTTCAAAGATTCAGGATTTCAGACATTACCATTCAACCTTAACAAGTTAGGGTTTTCATAATGATACGAAAACCCCAAACATGACATTATCAAAGCCTCAAACATCTTCTCTAGACTTCAACAATAACCCTAGGTAAGCTAGCGTTTCACACATTATCATCGACATACCCTTAAGTTAGGGTTTTTTACAGAGAACCTTTTTAGGGTTCCACAAGAGTAATCAAAGACATGAGGAGGGTAGATTTATATAATGATGAATCACCCAATAAAGAATCTCTTAAGATTCAAGAATGCTAGAAACAATTATGTTATTAATAGTTTATCAAGAATGAATATGAAGAGAGCAAAAATTTGTAGTTCAAAGCATACCTTTTTGTTTCTTAACAAACCTTGTAATTCCAATGCTTTGTATTGTGAGGCCTTCTTTCATAATCCTTGAGTCTTCAACAAGTTTTCCGAAGCAAGGAAAATGTGAATAGAAATGTGATTAGTATTTAATGCAAGCAAAACTAGATAAGCAAGGAAGACTAAAAAATGAAAAGGTAATAAGATACTTATCTTTTGGAGGTTGGTGAGGGCTCCTTGCAAGCTTGAGGGATTCCTATAATCTTAAGAACAAATAAAACATGTTTTTCCAAAAATATGTTAAACCTACAAATACTAGAAATCAAACAATGAAGTAGCTAAGGCTTAGATCAAAAGACTTCATAGCGTAAGTCCCTTATATCTAGTTCTTCGGGCTTATTCTTCTTTGGAGATCCTTCTTCAGCAACATTGGCTTGGTCTCTGCTTCTTTTCTTGTTCTTTGGATTGTGAGGACAATCACTTCTATAGTGACCCATTTTGTGACATTGGTAGCATTCTATCTCGAACATATCGACCTTCCTTCTTGGCTCTCTTGACTTCTTGGAGTTTCCTTTCTTGTGAGAAGTGGGGTATGCATTTGAAACCTTTTCTTCTTCATTGTTGGATACTAATGAGATTCTCATTTCTTCTTGGGTGCAAACATTCCATAATTGCTTGAAGGTAGGAGCTTCTTTCTAGCTGTTGAGACATGAAGCAAAAGAACTCCAAGTAGGTGGCAATCCCAATAATGCAGTAATTACTGGCTCCTTTTCTGGTACAATTTCATCTATGGCTTGAAGTTCATCTCTAATTCTAGATATCCTTACAAAGAAGGAAGCCGCAATACCGTCCTTAGTCATTTTTGTAGTCCTTAACTCATTCTTCAAACTTGCTACTTGACAGATGTTCTTGATAGTGAACAATTTTGATAAGGCTTCATACATTTCTTGAGCATAGTCTATATTGGAAATGTACGGGACACGATTGTCCTTTATGCTTTCTACCATTAGTGTCATAACCAATATTTCTGACTCTCTATACGTCAATTTGTTTGCATCACTGGATTCTTCGGTAGGTTTCTTCACCTTTTCTTTGACCAAATCCAAGACCTTGTTTTTTTCAAGAATGAGATCAATTCTCTTCTTCCATGACTTGTAGTTTGATGCTCCTTCCAATTTGTTCTCTCTTTATTGTGTTAGACATTGTCCTTGAAGATAGTGAACTTCTTCTCTTATAAGAGCTCCTTATGTGATCCCTTGATCAATCCTTTAGACCCCTTTCAATAGATACTCAAAGATGCCTTTTTCCTCCTTCACCTTACCTCTGATACCATGTTAGAAAATTAGAAAGGGGGAAAGATTTTTTTATATAGATAATTACTTGTGATTCTTTTATCTTTTAGTTCATCAACCAATTACCAAAACAATAGCACAAGGATAACAGATGTAAGCAGACAGCCAGGGCAAAACCCCTATCTAGGAGAAAACCCAGTCAACAATTCTACCTTCAATAGTTTATCGAGATAATCCAAAACTCTTGACCTAGACAAAGACTTCCTCCACACCAAGTCAACCCTCAATCCTTCTTGCAGATGATAAGTCTTTAAAAGCAACTTCGACCTAACAACATCAACTTGCAGTAGCATCTTCAACCCAGTAGCAGCAACAACAACAACTTCGACTAGACAAAGAAAACTTCGATCTCCCTAGATACTCCTCAGAAGTGGGAGATAGATGTTGGTCAAAGTTGTCATTGAAGTCAATATGGCATTGTTGAAGATGGCAAATATTCTTGTAATACATGAATAACCGTTGTTGCCCTAACCTCATGCAAACCCTAGGAGAAAACCCTAGTCATGAGATGATGCAAATTCCCTAGATATATATCCCTATCTATATGATGACAATTCCCTAATCTAATGATGCATGATCTAATGATGAATGAAGGAGCCTTTTCCATGAAACCCTCTTCTTGAATGTCATAAGCTTCAAGGCCTAAAAAATAAAATCCTAAAGCCCTAGCCCTAAATGCTTGACTCATGATGCCCTATGGAAGCCTTAATCTTTATAAATGTCTTAATCCTAGAGGAAGCCCTAACATTGTCCAAAACGCAATTATCCTAAAGATTGCCATGAATAAAACTATGATGACAGTTCACAAAAATAATTTTATTGGTGGTAAACTAGCCTCATTCAAGGATGAAAATGGCACCAACTTATAGAGGAAATTTTTCCCTTTCCAATGAGCTATTACTCGCCCTCTAACTCTTCTTAGATTGGGAGAAAATGATTTTTTAAAGATAAAATAATATATTTTATCCTATCCGACTTGTGTAGGCTGACATGTCCCATCAATAGACGTGTCTATTCATATAACTCCAAAACCAGTATATATAAACGTCTAAAACGCTTCATTTGATCAACAATTTTCTGTGGAGAACACAGTTAAGAGGCACAAAAATTACAGGAGGCCTAGAGGACATAAAAGTTTAATGTTTGGGCTAATTTTTGTGTTGGGTTATCACTCAAAGCTAAATATACATAACTCAGACTTGTTTTATTTGCCTCAAGCTCCGATCTAGGACAATCTTCATTTCAGCAAAACCTGTGACAAAGTCTTGTGAGAGGCCGAAACTGTGGAGAGGCTTGGACAATCAAATCTAGAACTCGGGCCAGTAAAGACTGCCCTCCAATTCACATCTCTGTGATAATTTGAAGCTTTCTAAGAAGACCAATGTCACTTACAAGCTCGGATTTGTTGAAGGCCTCAAGCTCAGGAATAGTGGACAACTCGGTTGAAGAAGTGAAGACCTCAGAACAGTTCTATCTCGGACCTGTGTGTATATTTGTGGGAGCTCAAAAAAATGGTTGCATTCTAGCTCAGATTGGTAGTCACAAGCTCGAATTACCTCATCTCAGACTTTTGTAAAGGCTCAAGACCTGTGGTGAATTTACCTGTTGAAAGCTTAGTTAAGAGCTTGGATCAGAAGCTTGTGAACTTGGACAGACCTACAGAATAATGACCTGTGGGAAGATTGCCTCGGATCAGTTTCAGGGTTCAGATATGTTGGAACAGTCACTTGGGTAGCTCGGTTGAAGGTTCAGTGCTCAGACCTGTGGGGGGCTCAACATAAACAGTGACATGTGACTATTTTTGTTGACTAGGGTAGAGGTTGGGTCTTGACCTGTGGCCTATTGAAGAAAACCTTTTTGGGAGCAAAACTTGTTGAAATTGTCTACATCTGGTGCACATATTATGACATGATAGTTCTATGGTGGCATCAAGTGGGTTTGATCTATTAATCAATTGTGGCACCTTAGGGCCTGTATTGTAGCACATCATTGGCATCATTTGAAGGCAAGCCTAATATAATAAACTAGAAGAGCAGTCACCTGTTGGAGGCTTAATTGAAGTTGAAGCTTGGTGTAGACATCTTTTGGAGCAGCTGAAGACATCCTTTGAACCAACTCTTGAAGACAAACTTGGAGTGGCCTTAATTAGAAGACCTTTGTATTGACTTAAGGATTTGTAGCAGACCTTGGAGCATTTTTGAAGTGATACCTTGGTTGTAAACATTGTGGAGCACTTGAAGGATTGTTTGGTATAAACTTTGAGCAACTTATTGAAGACACTATGATGCACTGTTGAAGGTCCTCATGAGGTGACCTTGGAGATTTTGTTTGGGTGAAATGAAGAGTTGTGGTGACAACTTCATGAGAAGACAAAGTTGTCATTGATGACCTAAGTGCCTTGGAGATCGTTTGAGGGCAGTGCTGAAGGTGAAGATATTGTCAAGGCTCTTTGCAGAGGATATTGGGATCCGTGAAGAATCATTAAACTTATCTTGATGAATTGAAGTTGTGGATTGGAGCCCTAGAGGATAGGAGTCCTCAAGAAGACCAGGTTGGAGCCTGTACGAGAGATAGGGTTGGAGCCCTAGAGGTTGGTTCCTCAAAGTGACAAGTTTGGAGCCTTGGGAAGATAGGGTTGGAGCCCTAGAGGTTGAAGCCTCGTGAAGTCCAAGTTGGTGCTTAGCAAAATACAGTTTGGACCCTGGTGGATTGAAGATTAGTGTCTTCATTTAGGGTTGGAGCCCTAATTATATTGTACTTGATTCATTGTAAAGAGGATTGGATTCCTCGTCATTGATTAATAAAATTATTATTCTATCATTGTTCATTTTGTGTTCTAATTATAAGTGATCTTCATTGGTAAAAATAACAATTGAAAAGAAATATTGATTCACCCCCCCCCCCCAGTATTTCCAACAATAGATGACCCAAAATTTCGATCTGGGTATTTTCTTTCTTCCCTCCAAACTTCTCACCCTTTTCCAGTCTTCTTCCAGCGCTTTTCCAACTTCGCACTTCCCAGCGTCCAGCTTCAAGATATCAAACTATGAGAGGGAGTGAATTGCTCCAAATGAATTCAAACTGCCTTGTATATATAACCTTCTAGTGAGGTCGAATCACCCTTCTTGAGGCTAACTTGATCTTCTTGAGGTCGACTTGGTGTGGAGGAGACTAAACTCATTTTTGACTAAAAAATAATTCTTTTTACATGATTCAAAAGCCTAAGAAGGGTCTCTTTTAATGAACAATGACTAATGACTCAGAATAAATCCTAGAAGTCCTCAATGGGGACTTTGACCTAAACCAAGATGACCCAAGCATGAAACCGATGCTTTAATAAGTCATAATAATAATAATAAAAATATTTTCTTCACTCTTTTGATAAGTACATTTCATTGTGACTCACATTTATGAAGACTGAACCTAGTTACATATTTCAACAATTATTTTAAAACTGAGGTATATTGATAGTATCTTCAATTCTGGTTTGAGGATTAGATAGATCACTTGCAGCTAAAGCAGAACATCCAAAATCTTGATCAATATCATATATAGGATGATTTACTGCTTGATTAGTTTTACAGACAATATTTATGAATCTTACTTCTCTGGACAACCTTAGATGTTCACCTCCATAAACTAGTATTATAGCATAGGACATGTCCATCTGCAAGCTTCCTCCAAGCTTAGCACAACAAGATCTTTACAACAACATGCCAAATTTTGGGGGAACGTCTGTAACAACTATATCTACTATACTTTTCACAAGGATTTGAGCAAAGTGTAACAACTAAATCTTTGATTAATCCCAAGCAAGATACTTTTTTTGAATCAAATGTGTATAGATCATGATATGGCCTGGTAATTTGCAACTGAAGTTGGTCCATGATAACTTTAGGCATCAGATTATGAGAAGCACCAGAATCTAACATACAATTGTACAAAAGAAAATCATGAACTTTTAATGTAACATAGAAAGGTGGCACACTTTCATCAATCATATCTGAACTAGGGCCAAAACAATTGAAGACTTCTCATCCTGTAGGCTAATGACATCCCCCTTTAGCATCTACACTTGAAGATTGTATCCATTTGGAGACTTGTTGTTTATAACCTAGATTTCTGGAGAGTTCAGCTAAGAGGATATGAATTTTAACCCTTTCTAATTCTCTTTCAACATTAAAAACAACCAGAATAGGTTTTTTAGTAGAGGAGTGTTCTTGTAACTAATTTTGAGGTTGGGCAGATAGTATTTCAGCAACTTTCACTTGAGGTTCATCAAAGGTAACCTTTTTACTGGTCTACCATGACCTTGTCTAGGTCTTAGGTCATAAATTCTATTCAGTTCAACAATGAGAAACTTAGAAAAGGCTTGATATTTGGAAACTTGGAAGGACTCATGATTTCGAGAAAGAGGCTGGTCTTGACTGATTGGGACAATAACATTTTGTGATGATGGATCTTCAAAATAATTGATATCATTTGTAACAACAGGGACAACTTCTTTAGGGTCTTGATCATTAATCATTAATGTAGGTTGAATTTGTTGATCAGTGTTTGATCTTTGCAAAATTTAAGGTTGGAAAGGTCTTCTATATTGAACTGAAGGTCCATTTGCAACCTGTTGGGTTACTCTAGGCTAAGTTTCCATTCTTGAAATTCGATTAGACAAATTTCTTAATAAAAATGTTATTTCATCAATTTTGTGTTCTTCATCTTTGGTCTTTAATGATGAAGTACTTTCCTCTTTGGCTTTCATTTTCCTTTCAACTTTTTTTGCCTTTGCTTTCAATTTACTGAATGCTGATCTGTTAGCTTCCACCTCAATTGCATTAGTTTGCATGTTTACTAAGGTTTCAAATTTTCTCTCTCTAAGCATTACAACAAAATCATCATCAAATGCTTTAGAAAATATGACTTTAGTTGCAATGACTGAGGGTTTACAATCTGGTGGTATCGTGTTATAAATCTTATTGAATCTTTTGATAAAGTCTGCAACAGGTTCACCAGGGTTTCTTCTCAAATCTTCAAATTCTGTTAAATAGTAAACATGATCCTTTTTAATTCCCCATTGATTCTTGAAGATGTTGGTTAGTTCAACCCATGAATCTATAGAATTTGCTTGTAATTGTCTAAACCATATCATGACATTTCCCTCTAATGATTGAACAAATAGTCTTGTATAAACATCCTCATGTTCAATTTTCATATTGTCTGAAAAATCAAGAAATGTAGCCAAATGATCTTCTGCAGATGACCTTGTTTCTCTGTTGAATCTAGGCAAATGTTTCAAATACCCTTTAGGAAAATCATGAATTTGGGTTGGTGGTGGAAGTACTAATGTTGTATACGTACTGAGCTATTACAATTGGCCTAAATCCAGCCATTTGACATTGTAATGGAACTATATGTTTTGGAGAGACAACTTTGCTTGAAGATGGCTGGGATGGAGGTTTAGGTTTCTTGAAAAACTGAGGATGAAAAACTAATTTTTGAACTTCAGGTATGATTTTCCCTTGATCTTCAAAGGCTAGAGGATTGGTATAAATGCTAAGTTCCTTTTCAAGCTTGGCATAAATTGAAGGATAAGTATGTATGAGAGAGGAAATGAAATCAACTAGTTTCAATTCAGGGAAGTCAAGTTCAAGATCTGCTTTAGTATTAGATGGTTCCGAATGGGAAGCAGGAAACTCAAAGGATTCAAGTTGATGAACTAGCAATGTAGATTGAATATCTACTCCTTTAGAAAGGAGTTCTAAAACTTTAGGTGGCAGATCTGATAATTCAACAGGTATTGGGATTGGTTAAAAAGGCTCAATTTGTGAGGTATCTCAGGCGGAAGAGAGGCGGAATCAGAAGTGGAAACTTCTAATCTACGTCTGATAGATGCAATTCTCACAAGTATCTCTGGATTTGATAAAGGAGAGGAGCTCTAGATCTTAATGAGATGTGGTATGCCTGCGTGAAGCCAGATTTAACCAGTGAATTCGCTAGGGGAAAGATTTTAGCTGCCTGACCTCTTATTCACCATTAAGAGGCAAGTTTGATTGTTGTCCAAGGGAAAACTTCAAACTTCGTTCCCCAACAATGACACCAATCTAATGTTGTATCTTTGTAGACAGTTCTAGGTTAGGGAATTGTGCCAAAGCATCTAAGTAAGGGTTTAATTGAATTGGATGACCAGTGCATTAAACCTTTAACACTTGTAAAATCTAAATATCTTTGAGAAGTTCAAAGGGATGATTTTCATTCATAACATAATAAATTTTTAAATTGAGTTTGAAAGTGGAAAATAAGAAGATATGTGATAATCAAACATCCATATTGAATATTTAATTAATCAAATATTGTTGATGCGTGCAGAAGAATTCTACACCCAAATAATATATGTTCATGAGATGAAAGAAGGCAACAATTAAAAGATGTAGAGGGACTAACTTAAACAAATTGTTTAGTTAATTAATCTCTATAATGGTTATAACTTTGCAGCGGGCTGTCAGGGAGATTGATACTCAGTCTAGCCTTACCCTAACTCCTATGTTACCTTGAACATATGCAAAAGTAAATTATGAAAAACATAAATGAATAAATAAAAAGACTCACATGAACACAAATGTTGTTAAGAATGAAGCCGAAATCCTTTGATTATCTTCAGAAATATTTCAAAGTATTACAATAGTTTCACTGGATCATCACAAGGGTTCAACCCTTATTTTGTCTAATTACAAAATACTTAGAGTGTAATCCAAAAATATCTAAATCTAATAAAATTTATTACAAAATAGAATATTATCCAAAACTAATTTGGATATTACAAAAATAAAACATAAAAATAGCTTTTTTGAATTTGAACTGATTTGAGTAATCAACACACAATTCGAGGGTATTGTTTGATGAATGCTGCTTCAAACTGAATTCTCTACTCTATGCTCTTGTTATCTTGCTTTTTGCTCCTCCTTTCCCTGCAATTGGTTGCTGAATTTCTGCATTCTGTTTACTCGATGAGTTAAAGTAATTTAGCTCATCTTTTATCATCTAGAATAGAAAATTTTGTTACTTTTCTATATGCCTCATCGAATTTTGTATACTTCTCGAAGGTTGGCCTAGTAATGAACAAATGTTGAACTTCATGTTGGATAAAACAATCATATTCTAGGCCTTCAAGGAATGCTTTGCCACTGATTATCCCTTTGACTTTAGGAAACTTCGTTCTATCTGCTACTATCTCATGCAATCTGTGTTGGTAATTTTCTAGTGGAATCAATTGGCCACTAGAATCTTGTAGAGTTGGGAGTCCTTTATGGCATAAAACATTAAATTTTCTATGAATTTTTTTAACCTATGCTTCTAAGTTTTGACATTTATTTTCAAATTATAAAATTAAGTTTTTTTGTTGTCAAAACTCTTATTACTTCTAGGACTATATCAGTCCTATCTTCAATTCCAAATTCCTCCCGTTCTTCTTTTGTTTTAGAATTTAGCACTTTGATTATTTTGGTTGCTTCTCATAGCTTGTGATTTAAGTCTTCTTTGATTTCTATAATGGTTTCCTTTAACCTTGTCACCAAGTCCTCCTGTTCAAAAATGATTTCAATAGATGTCCAAAGTTCAGTTATGGTTGAATTTATATCAATCCATATTTTTTCTTTTATTTCAGATAATGTCTGTGCAATTAATGATGCATTTTCATATTTTTCAAGTTGCTTGGTTAATCTAAAGTTTTTTGTACTTTGGCAAGATATGCATTATCAACCTTTATTTTGTTATCTTGGGTCTTCTCCAACTGAACTCTGAACTTTTCAATCTCCATATCTTTTAATGATAGGTCTCCCATAGCTTTTGATAATTGCTTTGCTGAATTCAGACTAGTGTTGGAAATACTGAGAGGGGGCGTGAATCAACATTTCTTTTCAATTGTTATTTTTTTTTTGTTAAATCATTTATATTTAGAACACATAAATAAATAACAGGAACAAATGCTTTTATTAATATAATCTTTGCAATAAATCAAGTACAATATATATATATATATATATATATATATATAGCTTCAATCAGTTGCCAAGCACCCACTTGGACCTTTTGTGAGGCTCCAACCTCCAGAGCACCAACCCTGTCTTGTCAAGGCACCAACCTTGGATTTAAGAGCACCAACTCCTAGGACACCAATCCTTCTAGTTCTGAGGTGCCAATCCCAAGGGCTCCAACCCTCTGCTGTAAATTGTCTGGATCTGTTTGGTAGTAATTCTCTGCTCCCAACCCTACTGGACCTATGACTTGCTTCTGTCCTCCTGCTTCTTCCACTTCTGCCAGACCTTCAGCTTCCTTTGTTTCTTACAGTTTCACCAACCTTTAAACTTTCCTTGTTCTCTGTTATATATTCCTGATACCCTTGACCTTTGGCTTCCTTTTCGCTCGCTTGATCTTTCAGCTTCCTCTGTGCTCGCTCTTCGGCTTCCTCTGTCTCCTCAAATTCACCAATACTCAAAGGACGCATTCATTCGGAAGAAAGGTCAAATTACAAAAGTGTTGCATATTAAAACTATATCAGAGAGGCCCTTTTTAATATTCATATGATAGACATTAATTGTTCATGGAAATCGCATTCCAAGAGCTTATACCCATATTGTAGATCTTACGTGCCACGTCCTTCCTTTAATCAAAATGATAGCTTCCGGAGGTCCTTTACAAGTCGTGCCCATAACATACTCTGTCCTTCGATATCGACATCATCGATCTTCATATATCAACATAGTTAAAAACATATAATGGGTGGTCCCACCTGCCACATCATCACCTTAATCGCAATCGCGATTTACCATCGTTACATTTCCTGCTTCTTCTGATAACTCAATCGGGTCCACTGAGTCCCAAGTCTTATCGGATTAATTCTCCATCGTTGATCTCATCTTTAATCTGACGATTGTTGATCCACCCGATCAACAAACCCAATCGCCGATCCTCCACCGTTTGATCAAGGCGCGCTGGATCCAATGGTTCATAATGATATCGGCTGGGGAAGCTGCACGATGCTTAACCATCTTCTCGGAGCCGATACAGATTATAAATCCTTGATCTATAAAATTCGGGTCCGTTCTTAAGATTAACGTTCGATCATTTTGTGACCCGATATCCATTGGATATACGAGGTCATCAAATCTACAGCGTGCGGGTCTTCAACTAGCACACGGGTTAACAACAGGCTTAACCCCTGCTGTTAACTGTGACGTAAGTGTTGAAAATGAGATCGACAACGAGGATTTAGTGCGGGCCTTCAGCCATGTACACTCCTACCCCCGCTCTTCCGATAGCTGTACTCTCTGTTTTCTTCTTCACTTGCTTCGATGACTACGCACACTCTTCACTCTTCCTTTGATGATGTTTTCCTCATTTTGGCTCTTTTCTTGCTGCGTGTTCCTCTTTGCTCCTTCCAATATTTCATGCGATATCTCTGATATGGTTCTTACTCTTGGCACATGCGATAGATCTGCTTTGTCTTGGCTTGTTGCTCCTATGGCTTCTCTTCACTCCTACCCCCTATAACTTCCGATACCAATGTTGCACGAAGCGGGGACGAAATGGGGACATTTTTTGGAAGTGGGGACGCGGAAGCATCATTTTCCAAAAATCTAGGAAGCGAAGCGTCTGCTATATACATATGTATATTTATATTTTTTTGCATTTATACTCAAAACAAACATCCCAAATACCAAATTAGTTGTAGAAGACATGAAAACATGCATAATTTTGCATAAATCAAGATAGATATGGCATCCATGATTCCATTGTAGTTACTAGTATGTACATCAACCATTTATATTCTAGTAATTACAAACATACATCAAATTTTTAAGCATATTATAAAACATAAAACATAGAGCATCTTATGATTTATCTAGCAAGTAACTGTCAACATTTGTCATGTCCAAAAATTAAATAATAATGTTTACAAAATATGTCACTTGGTCACCGGCAAGACAAAAAATTTCAAATTCACAAGCCTACAAATCTAATGATTAATTTATGGCAAAAGTAGTAAATTGTGAATTCCTCCTTCCGTGTTAAAATTGGCAACTAGGGCCAAACTCCATGTGGGTCATCTTATTTGCGGCAGCTGATATTTTTATTGGATCCCTCTCATCGAGAGGTGTATGATTGATCTAAAGATCATCCGATTCCGATAAGTATTCATGGAGTTATGAATTTATTTATGCTATAAGACAAATTGTCAAGTCGGCCAGCAACTTGAGTAGGCTCAGAAGCCCAATAGACGTGTCTATTCATCATCTAAGTTTTAGTATAAATAGAGAAGACTTGAAGTCATTTTGAATGAGACATACTCTTTAAGTGATCTCCTCCTCTCCAAGTTTTGGGTTTTTGGTGAAGGAGAGACACAAAAAGAGTAAGTTGGGCGCTGGGCTAAGTGCATGATGCCCTGGCCGCAGGTCATAAAGATTCTTATACACAGAAAATGGAGACCTTATACGTTGTACAAATACGCTGTTTATAGTGGATGATATATACTGTTCTCAGAGGATGTTATACACAGTCGATGAGAGGAGCAGATACGCAGTCAATGATGACACCTTAACGCAGTCATAGAGACTCTTATATGCTGGTATGAGGGACACCTATACGCTGATCATGGAGATAGTAATACGCAATTCATGAAGACTCTTATGCACACGTCATGGAGATCCTTATACGCAGATCATGAAGACTCTAATACGCAGATCATGGAAACACTTTATACACAGGCCATGGAGACGTATTAGGTGCAGTGATCTACGAAATGAGTCAAGGCATGAAGCCACCGTCTAGGCATGAAACCGTAGAAGAGAATGCCGCAGTCGAAAAAAAAGGGAGACTCAGAATAGCGTAGGTAAAGGGACCTATTCATGGTAAGACCTTATACGCTATCTTGAAGGAGAAGTGTCATTGCTGTAAAGGAGGCTGTCACAAGGCAATTTAGAGGAGACATGTTTTGAGTTTGATATGTGAGCAGTAAAGCTACAACTAGGCTGTGTGGTAGGCCGTAGGCCATACCACCACCGCAAGGGGCAGCGTGGGCAGTTTTGGAATCTTGATATGCCCTAATCTTCAGCGTGAAGGCAGAAGGTTCACACTAGGAAAGGGTGCTGAAATTAAGGGTTGTTTGATGATTGTTTGAGGGTTGTCTGAGGTGTCCTAACACAACAGCAGGGACATCAAGCTTAATGAAGTAGCAAGGTACAGTAAGCATACATGAGACAGATGTAAAGGGTAGTATAATCAGTAATGGGAACGCATGCTGATGTATGAGGCAGCATGATGATGGATGAGACAACAGTGATGATGGATGTTGTAGGATGAGTACAGAGTAAGTGCATAGCATGGTCATCAAGGTACAACACTGTGATGGTACTGCATGGTGCTACATGGTAAGGTGCAACAATTAGACGAGATATAGTACTATGATAGGTGAATGAGTCACCTTAGAGAATCAGTTGAAGCAGTATGTCTTCAACTGATCTCATGCTGATATCAAAAGTGAAAGTGTTGTCTTCTATTGTAAATGTACTATCTCTCTCACTTTCTCCACTGAACTTTGAAGAACATAAAAGAAGAATTGATCAAGGGTTTCCCCACATTGGAGTTTGTCCCTGGCTAGCGCCACATCTTGTGCCCTCTTGTCTTGGCTTGTCTTCTGCGATTTATATTTGTGTTCTATTTGCAGTTTACTTTATGCTGATGTGATTGCTAGTCTGGAAAATAAATTGAAATAAATTGCTCTAGCATAGAACATACCTAAAATTAACATTCCACCACGAAGAGAACGTGGCGGCAGACCTCTGTGGAAGTTGTGGCAGTGGCACTGAAATTGATGAAGACAAACCCCTTGCTGTTGGTGTTGAACCATGGAACCTAGGAACCAAGGGACCAGATGGGGGTGGCATCTCAGCACGATCATCATCATCCTGGAATCGCTCAAAAAATTCATACAAAAAAAAACTAGTTAACAAAAAAATTAAAACATGAATTAGAGAAATGCTTTATAAGGAAAATTCATACCACAATGGACATACCTGGATAAGAGCATCCTCTAATTGTTCTAATCGCAACACTCCATCCTCCAAATTGGGCTCCTCTAGATTCTTGTCCCAAATCTTAAGGTCTTTATTAGTCTTTGCATCATCACAGTAATGGGACAACAATCGCAAGTAGTAATGAACATAAACCAAGCTCTCTGCCCGGTCTAAACTCAACCTGTTCCTTTTAACACTGTGGTTGAAAGAATAAGAGCTCCAACACCTCTCTGCAGAAGAAGTGTTTACCACTTGTGATAGCACCCGCAATGCCAAAGTCTGTAGAAGTGGAGTAGCCCCTCCATGCATGTTCCACCACTCAAGAGAAGAAAAAGTCTCTTGATCTCTAATTGCATGCATGCTCCCAAATGGACCAGTGTTGAGCGTATAGTTGCTCAACTATCTCCGTACCATGGCAGCCTCCTCCTCATCATGAATTAATTTACTCAATGCAATCATATATTTTTTGTGAACCTCTTGATCTTGGTGTGGTTTTCTCCTGCTTCCCCCCAGGTGCTGGTGTTGAAAGCCATGATGGATGATAGTATTTAGGTGTCAAAACGTATGCTAATGCATGCAATGGAACATTTTCCCATCGGTTTTCTACCTCTGCACGAATATAATTGTACAAGGTGATATCTCTAGGCTCAACAATGTCTTTAATCTGCCCCAACATGCTATCCATTTGCTCATACACCTCCCCAATTATTGGTCGATCTAAATCTCCAAAATGATCATGTAATAAATTGGTTTGGTGAATTGCAAAACATATTTAACTTGTGACCAAAAGTACATGTCAAGAATAGTGTCCTTGGCTGCGTTAGCACCATCTCTATCAGTGTTAATTTCATCCCATGTTTCAGCACGTACCATATTAGTTAAAGCTTGACTCACCTTCACTAGCTGCCTAAAGGTGAGGTAATAATTGGCAAATCTTGTCTTTGCAAGTTTAAGCAGCTGCAACTTGGAGTAAGTGCCATAGAAGTAGTTTACCCTTGTATGCCCTGTGATGAATTTAATGAGTTGCTTCCCTCTCCGATAAAGCTCATTAATCCACCCACATTCTTTATGCTTCACAATATCATGCATCAAAAGGTTCAATGTGTGAACCAGGCACCCAAACCAAAAGATGTGTGGATGAGTACGCTCAATATTTTTTCCTGTTGCCTTACAATTTGCTACATTATTTGTGATCACTTGAACCACATTATTTGGACCAACATCTTTGATTGATTGCAATACGAGATCTGCAATGTTTTGTGAAGATGCACTGATGGAGGAGGAGTCATGACATGTAATAAATACTGCACCACTAGCAGAAACACCAAGAACATTTATCAAATGTTGGTTTCTAATATTTGTCCACCCATCTGATACAATGGATACCCCACAATCTACCCACTCATTTGTAAAACGTGTCAAAGCTCTTTGAACCTTTGCTTTTTCTCTTTCTAATAACACTGTTCTAGCTTTCTCATAGTTGGGGGACTTGTATCCTTTTGGGGCTTCATTGATGGCCTTTACAATTTCGTGCCAATAGGGAGAGCAAAGCACATTGAATGGTACACCGCAAGCACAAAGAAATTGGACTATATTTCCATCCACATCATCCCTCCCAACAACATTAAGGAAATACCCTATTGTTCTTTTACCTCCAGAGCTTCCAGAAGTACCATGAGGAGATGGGCTACCAAATCTAGAGGTTGCACTTGATTTAGAATGAGTTTTTTGTTTCTTGCTTTTTTGTTGTGCAACCTCCTTTATTTGGATGTATTTTTTTCTTTGTTCAGATAAAATGTTTGGGCAAATTTGTATCCCCACAACACCCTTTTTATCATCACCGCCCATCACCTCACAAAGATGCCTCTTCACATGGGTTTATGAACCACTAAATGGTTTTCCTCCATGACAACCATGAGGGCACAAAAATTTGTGGCTTCCACCACCATTTCCCCCTTGAAGTTTGGTCACATAGTCCCACAAAGGTGTTAATGCAGCTTTCCCCTCTAGTGTTTCAGTTTCCCCTTCAGGTTCAAGTTCATCCCCTTCCTCTTCAAACCCTTCCTCCTCATCATACATTGGGTCACTCATATTGGGACCACTGTCCTCTTGTGCTTCTTCCCTTGTATTCCTACTTCCCCTTGCCATTGTTAAAACCAAAAGTGGAATGATACATAGAAGCCAAAAGAACACCATCTTGGAATATGGATATAGGTGGTGGACAAACTGCAAGTAAAGGAGCAAGTGGAAACAATGGGAAAGAATAGGAGAGGGTGGAGAAAAATACAAAAAAATGTCAAAAAAATAAGGGAGTTTGGGGTTTGCATTTACCTCTTTAGGTCTTGTAGATAAAGTCCTCCAAGCTCCTACTCCAAGCTCCTCCTCCTTCACTCCTCCTTCACTCTTCTCTCTTCTCCTCTCTTCTCTTCTCTTCTCCTCTCCTCTCCTCTCTTCTCTTCTCCAACTCTTATAAACTCAAAGTGAGTAAATGAGGGATGAATGGGGGCTTTGATCCCTTTATTCCTCACCCTAACCCAAGGTGGACCCACCCCCAACAAGCCAACTGACACGAAAAAAAGAAGGTAGTTTTTTTTTGGCCGCACGGCGGAAAAAAAGGAAGCTGGCCAAAGCACCGTCCGAAACGCATTCGGACACACGCTTCTGGAATTTCCAAGAAGTGTGTTTATCAGTCTGAAACGTGTTTCGGTTTTTCCGAAGCGCGTTTCGGACGACGCTTCCCCCACGCATTCGTACAGATCGCGTTTCGGGGTTTAGATCCGGCGGGGGGGGGGGGGGGCGTTTCCTACAACATTGTCCGATACTGCTCCGATAGCTCTTCTCTGCTCTGATAGCTCCTATGATTTCCGATCATCATTTAGTATCCTAGAATATTGCCATATTGACATTAATGACAATCTAGATCAAGAATCTCCCCCTTTGTCATTGATGGCAATATTCTTCTTCTTCTCTCCCCCTTTGACATTAGTGGCAAAGGAGTGCATAAGGACTCCCCCTGTCAAATTGCTCCCCTTGTCATGTAACATCTTTATGAATCAACTTAATGTGATGCTAAAGAAATAACCCCCATCTTTTGACGAATATGTTCAAATGCTTCTCGACGAAGAGGTTTTGTGAACATATCAACTATTTTGCTCCTTAGTATTGATATATTCCAAGATGATGTTTTGTTCAGCTACTTGTTCACGAAGGAGATGATACTTGATTGATATGTGTTTGGTTTTTGAGTGCATTACTGGATTTTTGCTGAGGCTGATAACACTTGTGTTATCGCAATAGATGGTGATTGGTTGATTTGTACCTATGTTGACATCTTTCAGAGCTTCCTTCATCCATAATATTTGAGTACAACAATCTGCGACAACGATATACTATGCTTCCGCTGTAGATAGTGATATGGATGTTTGTTTTTGCTGAGCCAAGATACTAGACAATCTCCCAGGAAGAATGCATTTCCACTAGTGCTTTTCCGATCATCGACACTTCCAGCCCAATCAACATTGGTGTATGCAGTCACAGTAAGAGTTGAGCTCTTAGGGTACCAAAGACCGAAATCAGGAGTTCCTTTCAAGTATCTGAGAATTCTTTTTACAAGCAACAAATGGGATTGTTTAGGAGCTGATTGAAATCTTCTCACCATTCCTACTGCTTGCATAATGTTGGGTCTCGTTGCAGTTAAGTATAGAAGGGCTCCAAATGTTGACCTGTAATGTGTTGTATCTATCGGAGGGGAGTCATCATCTTTGCTTAATTTGCAATTTGTGGTCATAGGTGTGCTCATGGGTGCACAATCTTCCATTCCATATCTTTTAAGCATGTCTTTAAGATATTTGGCTTGAGATATGAACATGCCTGCTATGGTTTGAGATACTTGTAGTCCAAGGAAGTAAGATAACTCTCTTATCATCGACATCTCGAACTCTTTTGACATATTTTGGGCAAATTCATGGCTCATCTCATCATTATTACTAGCAAAAATCAGATCATCAACATAGACAAGTGTGACTAGTAACTTATCCTCATCCGTCTTTATGTAGAGATTACTTCTTGCCACCCCCTTCGTGAAGCCTTGTTGTTGTAGATAGTGATACGATCTTGCGTACCAAGCTCTAGGAGCTTGTTTCAACCCATATAATGCCTTTTTCAACTTACAAACAAAGTCTTTTCCTTCTGCTAGATTAATCCCTTCTGGTTGCTCCATACAGACTTCTTCCTTGAGTTCCCCATTCAAAAATGCTGATTTTACGTCCATTTGATAGATTTTAAATCCTTTTGAGCAAGAAAATGCCAAGAACATCCCGATAGCTTCCACATGAGCTACTGGTGCAAAGGTTTCTTCAAAGTCAATTCCTTCAATTTGTGAATAGCCTTTACAAACAAGTCTTGCCTTATTTTTGATGATTTGTCCATCTTCATTCATTTTGTTTTTGAACACCCACTTGGTTCCAATTATATTTTTATCCTTTTGATGAGGTACCAGCACCCATGTCTCATTCTTCTCGATTTGAGACATTTCTTCTTCCATGGCTTTTACCCAATGAGGATCCTTGCTCGAGTAAATGTTTCTGGTTCTATCATGGATAGAAGAGCAACATCATTTTTCTTTGGTGTACTTGTCATCCTTCTTCGGGTTTGCATCCCTTCATCTATATTGCCAATAATCTGCTCTTCTGGGTGATGTTTTTGGAGAAACTTCATCTTTGAAGGGGTTTGAGATGGTTCTTTTTCCTTGTGTCTTTCTTGATCTTTTTCTTCTTTTTCAGGTTCTTCTTCAATGAGAGGGTCAACTTCATGTTCTTTAATTTCTTTTTCCGGAAGGTCTTCATTAATCTTCACATCAATGCTTTCCACTATTTTCCATAGTCGATTATTGTAGCACTTGTAGGCTTTGCTCCTTGTAGAATATCCAAGGAATATTCCTTCGTCAACCCGAGAATCAAATTTTCTTGGTGAGCCATCATTGATTTTTATGAAGCACTTGCTTCCAAAAATCTTGAAGTATTTTACTGAAGCAGGTCTTCCTGTCCATGATTCATAAGGAGTCTTCTCATTATTTGGTCTTAGTTGAGTTCGATTCAAGGTATAGACAGCTGTTCCGACTGCTTCTCTCCAGAATTTTGGCTGCAAGTCAGTTTCTATTAACATTTTTCTTGCCATTTCTTGAACTGTTCAATTTCTTCTTTCAACTACCCCATTTTGTTTGGGTGTTCTGGCAGCAGAGAGTTCTCTTTTGATTCCATGTACTTTGCAGAATTCATCAAATTCTTTTGATGTGAATTCTCCCCCTCTATCTGTTTTGAGACATTTAATCTTAGAGTCCTTTTCATTTTCTACAAGAGCTTTAAGATTCTTAAAACACTCAAATGCTTCGTATTTATATTTTGTGAAGTATACCCACATCATTCTAGTATATTCATCAACAAATAAAGCAAAGTACCTTTCTCCTTGGAGTGTCGGAGTTCTAGTTGGTCCACATAAGTCATCATGGATGATCTCCAAAGGCTTTGATGTGGAAAACTCCTTGGTCTTGTGGCTAATTCTAGTTTGCTTTCCATGTTGGCATGGACCACATACTCCTTGATTTGGCTTGAATAACTTTGGGATGTCTCGGACTGCATTAATCTTGCTGATATTGATCAAGTTTTCGAAGTTTGTATGTCCAAGTTGCTTGTGCCACAACCATCTTTCATTTGTTTGACTTAACATTTATCTTCTTGAATTTTGTTCAAAATGTAGATGTTGTCTGGTGTTCTAACCCCTTTCGCCACAAGTTCTCCTGAGTAAGAGTTCCTTATTTCACAATCTTTAGTGCTAAAGACAACATTATGTCCTTGATCACAGATTTGGCTAACACTCAGGAGATTGTGTTTGAGCCCGTTTACTAGCAAAGCATTTTGAGCCTTTCCTTTTCCATTAAGAAGGGTAACAGTTCCTTTTCCACCAATTTTGGCAGATCCACTTCCAAAGGATACATTTCCTTCCTTTTTTTTCAATGAGACAAACTTCCTTTTGTCCCCTGTCATGTGTCTGGAGCACCCATTATCCACAAATCAATGATTTTCATCACTGTGAGCACATAGAACTAGGCCACATTTATCCGTGTTGGGATTGTCAATTTTTGCTTTTCTTCTTTTGAGGGGGCAATTTTATTCATTGTGTCGATTATCATTACATAATCAGCACATTGGATCAAATTTGGCCAAGGGATGAAAAGAGTTGTAGGTTTTTATTTGTCCTTTCCCTTTGGGACCATATGGTTTGTTTGTTTGATCCTTCAATTTTGTTGTTTCATTCTTACAGGCCATGCAATGTCCTGCTTGATGACCAAAATTTTTACCATAAAAACAATGCCCAAAAAAGATAGTTTTGTACCTGTTGTAATAGCCATGATTTGAATCAACATTCTTCCTTGGAGTTACTCTCTCTTCATTCTTTGGATTTGAGATGGGCCTTTGATGAAATAATGTTTTGTACCTATTGTAATAGCCATGATTTGAATCAACATTCTTCCTTGGAGTTACTCTCTCTTCATTCTTTGGATTTGAGATGGGCCTTTGATGAAATAATCTTTCTTCTTTTGTGTTGCTGGAAAGTACATCAGCATAGCTTTTTGCATTATTCTTAGTACTTGATGACTCTCCTTTAAAACCTATCCTAGATTTGTCATGTTTAGGTTTCTGATTATTTAGGATAGTGTCAAGAATTTGAGAGCTTTTCCAACTCTTTTTGACTTGCTTCAGTTCCTTCCTCAGAGATACTATTTCGGCTTCACGTTTTTCACAAACTTCTTCTTTTTCTTTTAGCTTATTTTTCAAGAAGTCTTCCCTTCTTTTTGTTTCCTCGTTTTCTACCTTGAGAGAGATGATTTTATTTCATAATTTCTCATTTTCTTCAATGACACTTATTAACAATTCATCTACATTTCCTTCTAGCCCTAAATCATCATCATTTGCGAATGCCATGAATAATACTTCTTGGCTTCCAGCATGGTCATTTTCTTCATCTGATTCTTCATAACCTCCTTTGTGGTGAGGGCCCTGATTAGTTGGTTTATTTTAGATGACTACAAATTCATTTTCATCAGACTCATCTTGCTTAGAGAAGAAATTTTTCTTATTGAACCCTTTCTTTTTGTATACCATCCTTTTAGAATTTTCCTAACCATCACTATCATGCTGATGGGGATATTTTGCAACGTAATGACCTATTATTCCACATTTGAAACAAATAAGAGGGTACTTACCTTTTAGCTTAGATCCTTTCTTTAGTCTTCGTATAAATTGAGCCAATTCAGATTCAACATCAGAGTCATCACTACTGGCATTCCATTTTTTCCCCTTTTTTGATTTTGAGGCCTTGAATGCTATATCTTTGGAACTTGGGCATCATTTTCTCATCTCATAGGCAGAGTATTCCATGAAGTTCATCCATCTTGAGAGTATCTAGATCCTTCATTTCTTCTATAACACTTACTTTGGAGTCAAATCTGTCTGGGAGAGATCTTAAGACCTTTTGAATAATAGTGTTTTCTTCAATGTTTTCTTCCAATCCTTTAAGAGAATTGACTACTTCAGCTACTCAGAGAAAGTATGATGCAATATCTTCTTCATCATCCATTTTCAGACTTTCAAATTGCCTTCTATGAGTTTGAAGCTTAGCCTTCTTAACTTTGGAGTCCCCATCGTATAAGCTAATTAGCTTATCCCATACTTCTTTGGCTGAGTTACAATTCATGACTTTTGTAAATTCAGAATGAGTGATTCCACTATTGATGGAGTTTAAGGCTTTTGCATTTGCAATGTAGGCTTTCCTTTCATCTTGATCTGTTGGAAGAGTGGAAGGAGCTGTGTACTCATTTAAAACTGAATGCCAAACTTAAGGTCCAAGGGACATTAAGTAGTAGGACATTCTC
The DNA here is from genome assembly GCA_000404065.3 of Pinus taeda. Classification (NCBI taxonomy): domain Eukaryota; kingdom Viridiplantae; phylum Streptophyta; class Pinopsida; order Pinales; family Pinaceae; genus Pinus; species Pinus taeda. Next base: position 158,198 of record APFE030727287.1, on the reverse strand, counting down.
TTTTTCCAAAAACCAAAATTTGTGCCATCGAGCAGAGGAGGTCTTCTTGACACTTCTTGATTTCTCATCATGACTAAGAATCCTTCTTCAAGTTGTTACGTTGATATGAAGAAGCCTAGCTCTAATACCAATTGTTGGAAATACTGAGGGGGGGGTGAATCAATATTTCTTTTCAATTGTTATTTTTTTTTGTTAAATCATTATATTTAGAACACATAAATAAAAAACAGAATGAATGCCTTTATTAATATATATATGCAATAAATAAAGTACGATTATATATATTTATATATATTTATATATATATATATATATATATATATATATAGCTTCAATCAGTTGCCAAGCACCAACTTGGACCTTTTGTGAGGCTCCAACATCCAGAGCACCAACCTTGTCTTGTCAAGGCACCAACCTTGGATTTAGGAGCACCAACTCTCAGGACACCAATCCTCCAGTTCTGAGGCACCAACCCTAAGGGCTCCAACCCTTTGCTGTAAATTGTCTGGATCTGTTTGGTAGTAATTCTCTGCTTCCAATCCCGCTGGACCTATGACTTATTTCTGTCCTCCTGCGTCTTCCACTTCTGCCAGACCCTTGGCTTCCTCTGTTTCTTACAGTTTCACCAACCTTTAAACTTTCCTTATTTTTTGTTATATATTCCTGATACCCCTTTTCGCTCACTTGATCTTTCGGCTTCCTCTGCGCTTGCTCTTCAGCTTCGTCTGTCCCTTCGAATTCACCAATACTCAAAGGACGCATTCATTAGGAAGAGAGGCCAAATTACAAAAGTATTGCATATTAAAACTATATCAGAAAGGCCCTTTTTAATATTCATATGGTAGACATTAATTGTTCATGGAAATCGCATTACAAGAGAGGTTATACCCATATTGAAGATCCTACGTGCCACGTCCTTCCTTTATTCTCAATGTCAGCTTCTGGAGGTCTTTTACAAGTCGTGGCCATAACATACTCTGTCCTCCAATATCAACATCATCGATCTTCATATATCAACATAGTTAAAAACATATAATGGGTGGTCCCCCTTGCCACATCATCACCTTAATCGCAATCGCGGTTTACCATCGTTACATTTCCTGCTTCTTTTGATAACTCAATCCGGTCCACTTAGTTCCAAGTCTTATTGGATTAATTCTCCACCGTTGATCTCATCTTTAATTTGACGGTTCTTGATCCACCCGATCAACAAACCCAATCGCTGATCCTCCACCGTTTGATCAAGGCGTGCTAGATCCAATGGTTCATAATGATATCGGCCGGGGAAGTTGCGCGACGCTTAACCGTCTTTTCGGAGCCGATAAGGATTATAAATCCTTGATCTATAAAAGTTCGGGTCTGTTCTTGAGATTAACGTCTGATTATTTTATGACCCGATATCCATTGGATATATGAGGTCATCAAATCTACGGCCTGCGGGTCTTCAACTAGCACATGGGTTAACAACAGGCTTAACCCCTGCCATTGACTGTGACGTAAGCGTTGAAAATGAGATCGACGACTAGGATTTAGTGCGGGCCTTCATCCACGTACACTCCTACCCCCGCTCTTCCGATAGCTGTACTCAGTTTTCTTCTTTACTTGCTCCGATGACTATGTACACTCTTTACTCTTCCTTCGATGATGTGTTCCTCATTTTGGCTCTTTCCTCGCTGCATGTTCCTCTTTGCTCCTTTTGATATTTCATGCGATATCTCTAATATGGTTCTTACTCTTGGCACATGCGATAGATCTGCGTTGTCTTGGCTTGTCGTTCCTTTGGCTTCTTTTCACTCCTACCCCCTATAACTTCCGATATTGCTCCGATAGCTCTTCTATGCTCTGATAGCTCCTATGACTTCTGATCATCTTTTAGATCCTAGAATATTGGCATATTGACATTAATGACAATCTAGATCAACAACTAGTAGACTCTGTTTCTGCTGTTGACACTGCTGTTGTAGATGTCCCTACTCCAGTGTTGATTTGAAGTTCTCTTTCCTTGACTAATTTTTCCATCTCTTCTTCCGTTTTCTGAATCTGCACATTTTGTTCCACAATCATTTGAAGCATGTTTTCCTTTTCCTTCTCCAGCTGACCTACTTCTTGTGCTTGATGATGTTCAGTTGTTGGTAATCTCAGTTGTTTCCTTAGTGCATGAATGTCTGCATTTCTGCTTTTAATTATTTCCTCAGATGCCTTTGCATATTTAGGATTTAATCCTAACCTTAAAACCAGATATTCTAACCCCTTAATTTTGGTATCCTTAGCTAGAGAAGACATTTTTTCTAGCTTCAACTGAGAATGAATATTGTTCAGAGATGCTTCTAGCTTAGATGTTGCCATGGAAGAACTCTTCAAGGATGTGTAGATCATTTCTTGGTTTTGTAATCTTCAACACTCTTAGGCACAGGGAGCTTTGGTTCCAAAAATGCTAATTGGAACTGTCCTCTTTCATTATATAAGGCAGAAAGTAACTTAGTACGAGTTGTGGAAAACTGTTTCCAGAACTTTGCATATGTCGAAGTTTTTAGTGCCTCGTTTTTCTTCTTCATCTCTAAGAATTTTGCAAAAATACTTTGCTGCCTTGAAGAAAATGGAGAAGAAGGAGAATTTATGGTGGTTTCTTCAATTTGCTGTAATGAAAATGCAAATTCTCCTGAAAGTATCACTGTGGTAGGTTCTTCAGAAGTTTGAACTTCTGAGGACACTTCTTCAACTTTTATTGTCTTTCTTCTTTTGAACACTTTGAATGTTGTCTTCTGTAACTCTGATCCTACTGGGGATAAACTTTCTCTCAGTCTTCTCAATTATTTTTCTGTCATCCTTGGAGTTTCCAATGCTGTTTGACTGGAAACTAGCTCCTCAACTTCTTGTAGTTTGTTTTCTCTTCCCATTCTTCTTTGTTGGCATATTGTTTAATCTTAGGTTTTACAATGTGCATGTATGGTGTAGATTTTTATCCAAATCATTGATGATATTACTCCTAATGGATCTGATGACCAACTGAAACTCAATCTAAACTTCATCTGTCTTAACAAATCATTGACTTATTTTTCTGCAGCTCTAGTGTTGACTATGAATGGGATGACCAGTGCCTTTAGTTTAAATTGAGCTTTTTGTTTCCTGGAGACAAAATGAACGTTATCCATGTTCATCATCTGTGTGATATATTCTTAGTGCAAAAATCTTCATGGGGAGGAACACTGGTAGTTTGTAAGGTGGAAGCTCGAAACCATAGATTCTAATCTCTGTAAAAGCTGGTATAAGTACTAGTCTCCAACTTTGGACTGCTCAGTCAAATGTAGAGTCCTTTTGATCTCTATGGAAACTCTGGGGACTGCATCGCTACTTGACAAACAAAATGCCATATATAAAAATTGATTGACAAAGTTACTGAAAGAGAATTCTTCAGAAGTTTTCCTCACTAATGAGTTCCAATGAATCACTGACTGTGGTTTGCCTTCAACATCCAATTTTTGTAGAGGAAACTTGGACCTTTTTGACTGAAGATATAAAAATAAGTAAACCAAAATTGACTGGTGCTTGAATGGTCCTTCAGCACTGAGCTTTAGGAATTACTTCAATTTAACATGAGTGAAGGCTTTTTACTAGAAGAAAATACTGATAAGAACCCCAAAATAACGTCATCTACCCACTAATCATTGCGATATCCTAACAGACAAGAAACTAAGGAAATAACTTGTCTAGACATCTCAGAGAACATTGCAGAGGGATAAGGTTGGTTTGTTCTAGGTAATTTTGAATTTTCTAGTAGAAAAGACTCAAAGATATGTGCTCTTTCTGAAAAAGAAAGTTTTTGATAAATCTCCATAAGGGCATCAATGCAAAAAAGGGTGAAGGGAGTCTTGAGGTTTTAACTGTAGGGCCTGACAAATTGAATTTGAGGTTATGTAGAAAAGAGTCTCATTGTTTTGAGCAATTACAACTCTCTGACTGGGAAGGTATCGGGCTCCACACTAGGTGACAAATTCTGGAAAATGGTATGTCTGAGGGAAAGAAAATTGAGGAAGTAAAGATTCCCAGAAAGAAAATTCGTCACAGGCATCTTCATATTTTTGAAACGCCCAATTGTGAAGCTTGTACAAGTCGAATTCACAATTGGTTTCATTAATTTTGAAATGGGTGTCAAGAAGGGGCAGTTCATCTAAATTGATTATAGGGGGTAACAAAGGATTGTCTGCAGATACTTTAGATTTTGTTTTGTGGCTGGCCATTTGGGAAAAATAAATCGTTGAGAACAATTGAAAAATTACCCAGAAGTAACGATGATTGGAAGTTGCTATTGCTTGAAATTCGCCTGTGGTGTCGTTCTAGAAGCTCTGGTTGTAGGTAGAATGGCAAAATAATCTGGTTTGACGAGGATAACAATTTTTATCAAGGAAATCATAACGACTTTCTCTTGGATTAACTGTTAATGGAGCGGAAGGTTTAATGCATTTGAACATTGGCGGGAGAAATAAATGATATAATGTCTCCCTGCTAAATTTGGCGGGAGAAATAGTCATGGCTAAACATAACGGAAGGTGATAATGGCGAGAATAGTGGTGGAGTGTTGGCAAAATGAGATAAGCAGTTTGGCCGCCGGCGGGGGGGGGGGGGAGCAGGCAGGCTATTTGTGGTTTCAAGTGGGGGTTATCACAATACACGAATAGTGCACACATAGCAAAAGTGGAGTTGAGTGAAACCACTTTATGGACCCCTCCCCTTCCATTACCTTTTGAGAATGTGGGGGGTCCCGCAATGCATTGGATGATGTTGATCTCAGCGCGCTTGATCGTAGTCATAAAAAGCTGCATAAAAATTAAGTTCCAGCGGGCGGCGATCAAATCAACTTTATTACATTGAAACAATATTTAAATTGATAAATAAAATAAAAATATAAAGAGTGGCATTTTAACGTGCTTGTTTATTCTAGGGGTAAAAGATTCTTTTTGTTTTCTTATTTCCCTTTTTTATTTTTCATTTCTTTCTTTTGATTTTTCTATTATTTTTCTTTTTCTCTTTGTCGTTTATTTTTATTTTTGAAAATAAATGGAAATTTACAAACTATTGTAAGAGTAAAAATAAGTTACAACAAACCTAGTGGTCATGTGAACCCAAAGAGGGAAGATGATGAAATAGGGCATGTAATGTGTGGAGGGGAGTGGAAAATGTGAAGCGGGAAAACAAGACCACACTACCAAAATCGGGGTTTCCCCGGTAGTGTCCATTCTAAAGCTATAAGCTAGTAGGGAATATCCCACGAGATTAGGGTTGAGGATTAACCCCCTAGTTAAGGTAAGGTAACAAGACTACAGTCAAAACCCTTCCTTCTTCTAAGACACCCAATAATCCATACCCAAGTGTGCCCAAGAAAAACAAGCATAAGCACCTAATTGCATAATGAAAAATCATACCTTTAGGATTGGATGGCCCAACTTGAAACATACGATCTCGACAGATGGGTGAGGGGATATATCACTAGCTTAGGGAGCAAAGACATCTGGCATGACATCAGCTACACTGGTCACTGTTAGGGGCTGTCGACTAAAGACAAATCTAGGAGAAAATTTCTCCTATGGGGTCACCCACTAGTGGTGGGTAACAAGAAATAAGCTCAAGTGTACTCCAGTTGGGAGAGGGACAATTACCTTTTAGAGGGAGTCAAGCAAGAGTACTCATGTTATAGGTGTGTTGCATGTGCCAGGTTTTGGAATGAACCTGATTTTAGTTTCAATGTTTCGGGATAAGGGATATGATATCTGCTTTGGAGGGTCGAAGGTGTACATAAAGCACTGGGATTGGAAATTAGTGAAACAAATTGGGGTAGAGAAGCAACAAGTTATACAAGTTGTACTTGGACGCTCCAAAGGCACTAGTGAGCTCTAGCAGTGGCAGAGACATGGGAGAATTATTGTAGAGGAGGATGGGACATATCGATCATGGAGCACTCAAATTGCTTAGGGATATCGTGATATAAGCACAAAACATGATGATGTGTGCAAACTGCAAAGGGTGTGTGCTTGGGAAATTTGTGAAAGCAACATCTCTTAGGAGCGACATTAGAGCTAAGGGTGTGCTTTAGTTGATACATTATGATATATGTGGCCCATTGTATATGAAATGTCTTAGGGGTTATGAGTATTTCATGACCTTCATTGATGACTTCTCCAGGAAGACCTAGATATACTTCATGAAGATAAGGGATGAAGTCTTTAGTCGTTTCCAAGAGTTTAAGGCTGTTGTGGAGAATTCGATAGGGAGGAAGATAAAGGTTCTTTGGACATATAATGGAGGTGAGTACATAGAAAAAGCCTTCAAGGAGCTCTGTGTGAAAGAGGGCATCAAGAGAGAGTGGACAACTCTATACAAGCCATAGCAGAATGGGGTTGCTAAGAGGAAGAACAAGACAATAGCTGGAGCAACGAGAGTGATGCTATAGGACCAAGTCATACCTAAATATCTTTGGGCAAAGACGTGTAGTACAACTGTATATACTATATACTCAGAACAGGGTTCCTCACAAGGTGTTGGGGAAGATGACACCCAAGGAGGCGTTTACAGGAAAGAAGCTAGAAGTTGGGAACTTTAGGATTTTTGGCGGCATAACTTATTGTCACATTCTAGATGACAAACACACCAACTGGATTCAACTATAAAAAAGGGATATTTCGTTGGCTACAACAAAACGTCCAAGGCAGACATGATCTACATTCTAGGTAGTAGGAAGATTATCGTGAGATGGTATGTGAAGTTCCAGGAGGACAAATACTTCAAGGGATCTCGCGAGTTGCCAATAGTTGATCAGAGAGAGCCAACAAAAGCTCCAAGGGATGAATAGGGATCTCAGGCTCGGGGCACTAGTACAAGTAAAATGAATAATACAAGTGCAGAGGAGAGTTCACAACAAGTGGAGGAACAACAATTGGATGAAGAACATGAAGCTCCACCACCACTAGTTGGAGAAGAAACAAAGAGGTGCTTTAGACATTGAGAGATGCGCAGGTGTTTGTGGGATCTTCTAGATCGAACACTAGGGATAGGAAACCTCCAGAAAGGTATTCAGGGTATAACGCGTTGATTAGTGAGCTCATTGATAGTGAGCCTTCCATTTATCAGGAGGCTGCACAACATCAGGTGTGGCAAGATGCAATGGTGGAGGAGTACAACTCCATCATGTTGAATGATGTGTGGGAGGTCGTGCCTAGACCGTTGGACATGGTAGTGGTTAGTTCTCATTTGATCTACAAGATCGAACACGCTGCAGATGGCAGTTTGGAGAAGTACAGGGATAGGTTCGTGGCCAAGGGATTTGCTCAAAAGGAGGGTATAGGCTATGAGGAGACATTCGCTCTAGTGGCCAGATACACTTCCATCAGGGTTGTTATCTCTCTAGCAACACAAATGGGATGGCAGATTCATCAGATGGATGTCAAGACTACTTTTCTAAATGTAGTGATAGAAGAAGAGGTTACATCGAACAACCAGAGGGATTTGAGATGCATGGGAGGGACACCCATGTATATAGGTTGAAGAGAGCGCTATGTGGAATCAAGCAAGCTCCCAGAGCATGGTATGGGCAAATTGACAATTACTTGTAGTAGATGGGCTTCATGAAGAGTGAGGGGACTTGAACCTATACTATTTGGTGGTAGCAGGTGAGCCTTTCATTCTCGTGTTATAGTGGATGATCTATTTCTGACAGGGTCGCTAAGGCTTATAAACGACTGTAAGAGGGACTTGGTAGTAGAGTTTAAGATGAAGGATTTGGGGTTGATGCATTATTTTCTAGGTCTGGAGGTATGGCAGACAGATGGGGAGATCTTCTTTGGTAAAGGGAGATATGCTATAGAGATCTTGAAGAAATTCAGGATGCTGGACTGTAGACCCATGTCTACTCCTATGATTACCAATTGGAGGAAGATTGATGTGCTAGAGTAGGAAGCAGTGAACCCCACCTTGTATAGACAACTTATTGGCTTTCTTATGTATGTGGTCAAGAAAAGGCCAAACATTTGCTTTGTGTTCAACACTCTCATTCAGTTCATGGTTGAACCAAAGAGGGTACATTAGACTATTGAGAAATCTAGTGCAATACATGGTTAGAGTTTTATTAAAGATTTCTCTTATACTTTGACAATTTCTAATGTTTCTTATTACATTAGTTCATTATCATTATTATGTCTTGTATATCATTAAGACAAATGGCAAACAATAGAGACACCAAAGATAGGCTCCAAGCCAGGGAAAACCCCTCTTTGAGAGGGAAAACCCCTCTTTGAGGGGGAAAACCCAGTGAAACTTCTTGTAATAGAATCAAGTCAAGTTGAGACATATCCAAGACCCTTTTGACCTAGCCTAAGAGCACTCTCCATCTATCAAGTCAACCTTTCAAGAGATAAATCAAGACAAATGCCAAACAATAGAGACATGAAAGATAGGCTCCAAGCCAAGGCAAAATCCCTCTTTGAGGGGAAAAACCCAGTCAAACTTCTTCTTCAATAGAATTGAGTCAAGTTGAGACATATCCAAGACCCTTTCTACCTAGAGTAAGACCAACCTCCATCCATCAAGTTAGCGTTTCAAGAGATAAATCATCTTTTGGTACATTTCTTCATAAATCAACATCAAATAGCTCTTCAAGATACTCGACCCTCTCTGTCCTCTTGTGCCTTCGACTCCTGCAATAATATTGGCATAAAACTTTGGTTCTACAATTCTTTTGAAAAACTTCGGTCCTGCAATGCTTATCAAACTTTCAGCATAACTCTTCCTTTTATATCTCCTACGAACTCCGCTTTTCGATTGAAATTGCAGATCAAATATGAATGACAGTTCAGTGCTTCTTCACAAGGTCGAATGCTCCTATATATATGTGGTCTTTGCAAGGTGGACGTGTCCTTTCATAAGGTCAACTTGACTATTGAAGAGGTTGACTTGCAAGGAGACAATCCCGACTTGATGGAGGAGGAAGAAGTATTAATTTTGACATTAAAATATTTTTCTTTCTTTGACACAATGAGCCCTAAGAAGGGTCTTTTTCATAATGATTTTGACTTTGACTTAATACAAGAATCCTAGAGCACACAATGGGTGCTTTGACCTATTACTAATGACCCAAGCATGAAACCCATGCTTTAATAAGTCAATTTCTTATACAATAAAAAATTCCTTTTTCTTTTTTTGACATACAATTATGAAGAACGACACTAGTTACATTCTTCAACATGGATAACTGCGAAGCATGTGTTGCAATATCTGCGTGGTACAATCGAGTGGGGGTTGCGATTTACTCGAGGTGATGGTGTCATGTTGACGGCGTATACAGAGACAGACTTGGTAGGTAGTGGTGTAGTGGATCGAAAAAGCACTTCAGAGTGTTGCTTCAACATTGGATCAAGGTTGTCTCTTGGTAGAATAGGAAGCATAAATCTATGGCACTGAGTTCTTTAGAAGTAGAATACATGGCAGCGAGCATGGCTACATGTGAGGCTATATGGCTTTGGAAGCTGCTAGTGGCACTATTTGGTCAAAGGTTGCAATCGACCAATTTCTATTGTAATAATTAGTGTTGCATCAAGCTCTTTGAGAATCTGGGGTTTCATGATAGGTCAAAACACATCAACATCAAATATCATTTCATCAAGGACCTTGTACAATGTGGATAGTTCAACTACAATATGTTTCCATAGATCAGTAGGTTGCAGATATTCTAACAAAGGCCTTGGGCAAAGCAAAGTTTGTTTTCTTCAGGGTAAGTTGGGAGTCGTGGATAACACCTTACTTGCTAAGAGGGAGTGTTAGTTCTTGTAGCTCAGACAAGTGTTCTAGTCTCAGATGGTGCCTATGAGGCTAGGAATACAAATGGATTAATTATCTCCAATACCCAGAAAAAGTTTCTAAGTGAAATGTCTTAATTAGATTTAATTAACCAATTTTAATTATTTTCCTAACTTAGGGAAATGGGTTAATTAATTGAGATTAATTGAGACAAATCAATTTTGATATTGAGACTTCTAGACAAGTTATTTCTAGTAGTCAAGCAGATCTTAGTCATCGATTGGAGTTAGATCATGACCGTTGATTCGTCAACGAGAGATTATAAGAGGAAATTGATGGGGCCTTTGGAGATCATTTGAACAAGTAGATTTGCAGTGATAACGTGGGAGACACCAGCATCGGGGTTTCAACAAGAGAAATTGATGATAGAATTTCCAGAGAAATTCTTCACGGTGATTCCAGTTTTCTGAGAGAAAGGAAGAGGCTGAATTATTTTGTAGGAGGAAAGTCAAATCAAGTAGTGCGAGTAGCGAGTTTATCCAATGCGAGTTACTGGAGACTCGTTTCAGTTTCTAGTTGCTGGAACAATTTCCTGGAGGTAGTGCGAGTTGGTTAATCGAGTTACTGGAGGCAGTATAAATTAGGTAGTACGAGTAGCGAGTTTATCCAATGTGAGTTGCTGGAGACTTGTTTCAGTTTCTAGTTGCTGGAATAATTTCCCGGAGTCGGTGTGAGTTTCTGGGTGGCCAGTTTGTATTTTCCAGTTTGCTAGTGCGTGTTGCAGGAGGAAGTGCGAATAGCCTAGGAGAGGCCAAGTTGGTTTTTAGAGGGAGACTTGATTTCCCAGTTCGATTTGGTCAATGGAAGTGGAGACAATAATTGTCGGAGCTTTGCTAGTGTCAAGCAAGCAGTTTATGCAATCTTTGATTTGTTGAAGAAATAAAATAACCCCTCATTTGCAGAACTAGTTTTCCCCGTATTGAGGTTTTTCCAGGGATTGTTATGTTTAAAAAAAAAGGTGTCCAATTTTTCTGTGTGTTATTTTCCTAGTTCCGGTGATTAATTTTTGGTGAAATCGCAGTTGTCTTTTTGTTCAATATTTATTGTAAGTTATTTTACCGAGGACAAATAATTTGTGAAGGTAGAAGAATATTAACTAGTAACTGCGATAAAAATTTCACAAGGAGGACGAAGTAGCCTATCCAACCCCATAGGCTATTGTCAGTGATAAAGGGGGACCCAATTATCCAATGTTTTGGGTAGCGTTAGGTAAATTTGGGGTAATTGGGATAATTCTTATGGAGGAAGCCAAAATTGGGGTCAAATGGAAGGAAACTTGTAAGCCCCTCACATAAAAATAAGGAGGGACCACATAAGGCATCTATAAATAAGAGATGGAATCATTTTTCGCATGATTGATTGGTTGGATATCTTTGTTTATTGAGTTGAGGCTCTCAGGGTTTTAAGACTCCTTATTCTTTTGATTAGTTTCAGTGGTGATGATCCCGTCCTAGCTAGTCTTTGCTATTTCTCTAAATTTGTTTGGCATAATCTCTCTTAAGACATTTCTACTCTGTTTCTGGCAAGCGAGGAACTTTTGAGGATTACGTCGCTGTGGATTCTGGTTTTTTGCGGAAGCTGTGCAATGATCTTGGAAATATTCTAAGGCCTCGTATTTGTTTATTTGTGGTGAATCAACAAGGGATTCTTCTGTGAGTTACTCTGTGGCAACATTAATATAGGATGAGTGAGCATTCCTAGACAACGAAGAGTGGGTTATTCTTCATGTGGATCCATGTGGTATGAAAGTTGTGAGAATGGCTCTTTAGCACGAGGGTTTGAAGGCGACTTTGATAGCGAAACATCCATTGGGAAGTTTACCTTGCAAGTGCATTAGTAAGTGTGATAGTTATAACAGTGGCTTGTCCCCAACAGAGTTTATGCTAGCATGAGGGTTACGTGACCAGTTGTGGTAGCAGTGGAGTCTAGGGCGGCCACAACCTACTAATCAAATGGTTTAGTGGATATCTGTCTACATCGGAGACCACAGGAAACGAATTATGAGGTAGCGTTGACCAAGCAAGATTCTAGGGTTTCGTTTAACATCACGTCAAGATTAGGAGCAGTGGAATATCTAGCAGAAGGTGCCGTCTACCTAGTAATGCTCTGTTAAGGCATCATTGGATTATAAAAATTAACAACGGACCACCATTAAGTTGTCTCATAGGTTCAGATAGATCTGTAAGTTAATTGTTGCATCATATTTGTTCTTTAGGATATTAATTGTGCTGTAATCATTTATAAATAATTTCTACTGTTTACGTTGAAGGATTGTTGTGAAAATTCCAACATTGGAATCCTATTACAGGGACTAGAAATAATTCTCCTAATTGTTAATTTAATTTAACAATTTATTTACTGTTTGCTACAACAAACACTGAACTAATCACACTGCAACCTACACAAATAAAATTGTGGAAGAGTAAATGCTGGAAGAAATGCTAGCACACAAACATAAAATAGCACAGTTATTTTTGGACAAATGTCCTCGGAAAAACCTAACTTGGGAAAACCGGTGCAGCAGCTGAGGGTTTTAATATTAAGCAGCAGTGAAATAATCTAAGTACAATTGGATGCCGAAGCTTGCAATCATGCAGAGAAATACTGGCAAAAATCTGGGGAGGAATTTTCCTCACCCCATAGGCAATCTCTTGGCAAAACTTGCCTTTAGAATTTCGGCCTCTTGAAGCTTTGCGTCAGCCTCTGCGTCGCTGGTTGGCTGTCTTACCTCGGAATGGACTTTGATGAAGCCGTTTTGCCTTTTGCTGACCAGAAAGACGCTTCTTTGGCACTCTGGGACTCCTTCTTGACCTTTGGAGCTGAAAACGTCAATCTTTCTTAGCAAATCGGCTTTGCCTCTAGAGGCTACTGCACTGCTCTGCATCAACCTTTCTGTGGCTCTTCTACCTCTCTGTAAATGCACTCACCAGATCTGGAAATCTTCATTCGGCTTCACTGTCTCAGCCCCTCTCATTCGCTCTCACTAGCTCTCTACTCGACAACTGACTGTTGCTACTATGGAAATCGATCTGCTCATGAAATCAAACTACCCAAGTGTCTTCTCCAAGTGCCCATCAACTTCTTATAATCCTCTGTTGGGACTATTATGGTCCTCTGTCTAGGAATCTTGCTCATGTCAATCTTGCTATGTATCTAAGGTCAAATTTGTAAATATTAGTCATGATGACCTGACTATTATTGTTTAAAAAGGTCTAGATTTAGATCAATTGTCATGTAAAGGTGTCTATTTTGCAAAGAGTCCAATGTCTAAAGTCATGTTTTACTTACTAAAGGGTAGTCATAGGAAGTCTTTGGTCACATTACAAAAATCATGTTATGCATATCCTTGGTTATTGTGAATTGGTCACCATTCTAAATCATTGTTAGTAGGTCACCTAAGTCTAGAGGCTATGTCTACATCAAAAGAAATCATGAAATGATCTTGGCACAAATTTGGGGGCTCTTTGGTATTAGTTTGAATGTCATTTCAAAAAGACAACTGTTGATCTCAGTAGCGAATAACAGTTAGAAAGACAATCCTTCCTTTTTCCAAAAGCATTGTGTTTTCAGAAAAGCGTTGCCTATTCATGATTTTCTTTCTAAAGCACGGTCAATGCCTTCATTTCCGCTCCAAGCCATTCCACGTGATCATGACTTGCCTCTTCATCTCATATCCTTCAGCTCTTCATCATCTACATCGGAAAGCTCAGGTTGCTCGTTTCATTTGTTGCGAAAGGGAGGCAAGGGTGCTGCGAGTTCACACAGTGCTCAAATTCTCTCATGCCAATGCTCAAAATTCCCCCATGCGTGCAAATATAGCTCTATCTTTATCCATCCGCCTTTGAAAGAACTCTAAAATTGCATATAGAAGCCAACATAAACCATTTAAAGCCTGCAAAAAGGATAAAATTAACATCGTTGCTCTTCTGAAATTCACTACGTTTTCTTCCTTTGCATTGCATTTTTATCCTAATCTGTTGCAATTCCACATAGTGGGTCATATCCCTCTCTTCTTGTTGTCAATTCACCTTTTCGCTGTGTCAGCCCTTGCATGCAATAGGTGCCTTGGTCTTAAAACTATAAGAAATTTGTTTTCCTTAAAGTTTGTGCTCAAAAGTGTTTTAAAAAGTCAAATTTCTTTAGCGTTGTGTTTCTGGTTCATGCGCTACGACTGTCCCTAGTTTAAATTCTTGTCAACAACTATGAAATTCCAAGTTCTATAGGGTTTGCCGGAGATAGTCTGCAATTGTAAGGTTTGGTGTAATTGTTGGATTATATCTTAAGTCATTGTCAGAAGATTTTAAATAGCATAACACCTCCATTGTTACACAAACAAGTTGCTCATAACCCTTAAAAACTATTCATTGTTGCAAACGAGAAACTATGTCAACTCCGGAAGACAAAAGGCACAAAGGGAGAGCCATTGTACATTTTGAACCACAGGATATCACAACCATCAATGCAGATCCAACCATTAGAATGGCTTTTAAACAAGTAGGGTGTATGAGATTCTGTGAGAAAATACAGGGGTATCATTTACAGTTGACAAAGGAATTTGCTAAGGGTTTTGATGGTGTGCAAGCAAAGGTGGGAAGTTTAACTTTTCCAACCTCGGCTCAATCAATAGCTAAGGCCACTGAGATCCTTTTGAGCAGAGAGGAATTGTTCGAAGGTATGAATTTTGATTTGGTTGATTTCAAGGACTTTCTCAAGCCAAAACACCGAAAAGGGTATGGTTATGCTGTTCCAAGGAGTTATTTACATGATCACCATAATACACTGTTGGAGGTGATTCAAAGGTACTTCACATGTGAAAGGAGGTTCAGTGAATTGTATCACTATCACATCAGGCTCTTAATGCATTTGACTAGCAAGAAAGCTTTGAATCTTCCTTATTATTTGTTTAGGAGTCTATTTAAGATGGCTGATAGAGTTCAAGCAAAAAGAAATCACATTGAAGCCAGTTTGTTTCGTTTTTCATTAACCAAATCGCTGGTGATAAAGGAGCTTGAGAAGGAGCAATCATGGCAGGAGTTTTTGGTTGCTTCAGGATGGGTAGCACAATCTTCAAACAATCAAAAGACCAAGAAAGACACTCCTTCAATTGTGCTTATAGAAGCTTCACCTGCAGCAACAAGCTCAGTCAAAAAGCCTTTGACTAAAAACAAATCATTTGATAAGAAAAGTGCTAAGAAGCTACATTTCTCACCTGAGGCAGAAAAGGTGGCAAGGGTACCAAGAACAAGAGCTGCAACCAAGAGATTGCATGTAGATCCTCCATCTTCATCTATTCAAGTTATAGAATCAGAGAGCACGCAGAAGGAAGTGGAAATTGATGAAAGGAACTAGAAAATTGGAGAGTTCCAAGATCAGTTGGACAAGGCCCATTTGACAATAACATACTTGCAATAGGAGAATAGGGAACTTAGGCATAAAATATCACAAGAAACTATTTTGCCTAGTGAAGGAGAGCCATAAAAGGAAAGAAGTGGAAATTGATGAAAGGAACTAGAAAATTGGAGAGTTCCAAGATCAGTTGGACAAGGCCCATTTGACAATAACATACTTGCAATAGGAGAATAGGGAACTTAGGCATAAAATATCACAAGAAACTATTTTGCCTAGTGAAGGAGAGCCATAAAGGAAACATTGACACATGTTGCCAAAGGCAAAGGGAAAATGGTCATTGATGTTGAAGAGTTGAAGGAGGTAGTTGAGCAGTGAGGGAGACCTAAAACTGGGTCTGCTGCCAAGGTGCAAATGCAAGTAGTGGAGACTGTTCAACATGAACAAAAGATTGTTTTTAATGAGCAGAAGGAATTTGAGAAATTATTGGATCAACTGAAGGAGTACAACAACAAGTAGATCAACTTGCAGAGAAGGAACATAGGGATAAGTTGACTTTGTTTAAGCATGTACAGGTTGTTGAACTAGTCCTTGATAATCCCAGATACAAGCTTAAGTGGACCCTGCCTCTGCATAGGTAGGTGAGAAATTTATATACACAAAACTTGGTCCTAAAAGAAGACTCAGGTTGGTGAAGAAGAAGCTCACTCAAGTCAGGGAATTTGGAAGGAAGAGGAAAAGGGGAAATTTAGATATGCTTGTACAGGCCTGTACAAAGGTGAATCTCCAGCAAGAAAGGTCAACTCAGCTTTGAAGCTTTGTTTTTTGGCTCAAGAGATTAGAAAAAGGTAAATTTTGATGAAATTTGCAAAAAACGCAACAAGGGGCTTCTGCACTTTTTATATAAATTTTGATAATGGTGGGATAGTGAAGTTGGAAGTTTTTGTTGTCATGAGGGGAGTTATATGAAGGTTCTAGCATCCACATTGATGTTTCCAACACTTTTTATAAAGAAAAGAGTCACCATATGTTCAACTTTTGGAGGCGCTGCGAAAGCAAACAATCTTGCTGCGAAAGTGGGGAACATGTCAAAAGGAGGTTTGCAGGCATTTTGAATCTTACTTAAGAGTGTCAATGATCCGGATTTAAACAGGAACACAACAAAATACAGAGATAACCATATACACCAAGATGCAGCGGAAATAATACTTCATTTCATTAATGGAAAATACTGAAATATGCTT
>APFE030727287.1:104743-129639 GCA_000404065.3 Pinus taeda | reverse complement strand
ATATATATATTTTTAAAAAATCGCTCCCGGATTCGCTCCCAAACCGGGAGCTTCTGAAAATGGTCGCTCCCGCTCCCGCTCCCCGCTCCCACTCCCCGCTCCCAAGTAACATTGTTCCTGATAGCTCTAGAGTCATCAATCCATTCATGTGAAGTGTGGAGTGCATCCATATGTGCTTTGTAAGATGTGTGTAGCCAGATTGTCCTTAGACCTCTGAATTTTTTTCTTTTTTCTACATTTCTGAATTTCATTTAAGAATCTCAATTATTTTCTCTGCATGGTTATAATTACAATTGGGATTGTACAGTGTTGAGGATAATGATGCTCAGATAGGAGAGGGCTCTTGTTGTGTGTTTCCTCATGCAGTTGTTGGTGTTTAGTAGTTTCATCAACTTTGAAATCTTATAAGTTAGGTGTGCATCAAGTGTATGTTAAACATTATATCAATTTTGAGTGCCTTGATCTAATCTATAATTGAGAATGGCTAAAATTCCATTCTGATGTCTTTGTAGGAAGTGCTAGTTCTTTTGCAAGAACTTTGAAATTAGAGGATATATTAGAAAATTCTTTGATATCTTTTAGTATCTATACAGTGCAATACTCTGTATAAAGTTGCATTTTTGGAACTAATTTGATTTCCAAAGGGTTCATGAGAAAATACTTAAGGTTAGAAGGATATTTTGTCATTTCCCTTTAGGACCCTATTTTATCAAGGGATTGATTTGTGAGCTTCTTGTTGATTTTTGGTAGCATCGAATGTGCTCTAAGCTTCAAAATTTGCAGGAAGGCTTGGACACATGTATTCCACAATCCCCAGCAATCATTTTGGGAAATTCCACCCGGAATTAGTTCTATTAAAATAATTAATTATTTTTAATGGGTGCCTAAATCTAAACTTTGGGAATTAAAATAATTAAATGGTGTTAATCTAACTGTGGGTGAGACTTCTAGAAGAAGACGAGGATCAAGCCAAAATGATTTGAGCCATTGATTAGAATCTAATCTGGGCCGTTGGTTCTCAATAGAAGGATTATAAGAGGAGGCTTGATGGGCATTTGGAAATCACATCGAGTAAGAGATCAAAGATCGAATTTCTGAACAGAGCGGCGCAACAATTGCCAGAGAGAAGTTCAAAGTGATTTCTTGCAGTGGGGTAGGGATAATATTGGTTGGAGATTTCTCCTGATCTATGAATACTCAGCAGAGGAGGTAGAGAAAGATCCAGGGGAGGCAGCGCAGAGGCTACACTGGGTAGCAAAGGTTGACGCAGAGCCTTGAGGAGATCCGTATTTTTGTGTGAGACCGGGAGGACAGAATTGAAGTCTTAGAGGCAAATTGATTAGCAAAAGGAGTGACATTGTCCCTAGAAGTTGTGATGTTAGGCCTACACAGTGACGACACAAAGGCAGCAAGGGAGAAGCCATTATGTGGCTTGATCAGTCGGGATCACCAGTGATAGTGTGAGGGTATTTCTCACTAATCTTTTGTCAGTGATATTCTTTGTATTGGATAGCCAGTAAGGCATCCAAAGATTGTATTCAGAAAACTATTGCTTAATAATAAAAACCTTCAGCTGCTGTATCGGTTTTCCCTCATTGAGTTTTTCCGGGGACATTTGTCCAAAAATAATTGTATAGATGTGTGTGATGATTATTTCTCTCCTGTGTTATATTTAGTTTCCGCAATTTTATTTGTGTAGGCTACAATGTATTTAATTTGATATTTGTCGTGGCACACAAGTAAATTGGTTAATCGAATTAACAATTAGAAGAATTAACATCAGTTGTTGCAATAGGAATCGGGTAACCGATTTTTCACATGGTATCAAAGCACACATTTTGAGAAGAAGAGAACATAAGCATAAAGGAAGAGGAGTTTGAAATCACTATGGAGGCAGCAGTTTGCATCCCCAACAGGCAACACAGTCCTTGGGCCATAAGGTTGAATTTTTGAGGAGAGATCGATTTCTCTAAGTGAGTTGACATAGAAATTCGATTTCCAGATCGAAGCTTTCCAAAGGCATAAGGGAGCAACGTATTTTTCCTTGCAAAGTAGATCTTCCACTGGGACGCAAATATTTTGCAGTAGTTGCTGGTAGAATAGCATTAGTGGGAGAGAGAGAAACATTGTTGAGGGAATTCTTCCTCATAGGACTTCCAGTCAAGAAGTCTGATTTCTCAAGGGCTGAGCAGCAACAGAGAGGAGCTGATCTACTAACTTCAATAGGGAGTGTGTGGGCTAGCTTGGTGCTGCGCAAAAGAGAGAGGAGGTAGTTCGACAGTTCAATTGGCAGAGATGGTAGCTAATGGGTTGCGAGATCAGGATTGGTTGGATGGTGCATCCAACTATGTGATCTGGAAGGCAAGGATCTCATGCCTTCTGGATGAGCACGTTCTCAAAACCTATGTCGACAGTGTGGTAGTTGTACCCGCGGATCCAGATCCACTCAAGAAGTACAAGACTGAGATGGTAAGGGCCAAACGATTGATCCTCGACGGGGTGAGGGATCACTTAGTGTATCACATTGCCAACAAGGATACAACCCAACATATATGGGAAGCATTGGCCACGCTATACGAAGGATCTTTTGAGCAGCGAAAGATGTGCTTGGAGCAGAAGTTGAGATACGTAGATGTAGAATGGGGAACACATTTATCCGTTCCTGATGAGATCTGAGATTCGTTGGCAGTTGTGGGGTCAACACCTCAGCCTACTGAGATGGTGAGGCTGGCCCTAAATTTAGTCTCAGAAAAATGGCAAGTGTTTGTCCAGGGCATCTTGGGCAGAGAGAGATTGCTTGATTGGGAAGGGATGTGGGCTACTCTTCAGCAGGAAGAGATGAGGAGAGACTTAGTCAAGTGCTAGCTTGATAGCAGCAGCAGCAGTGGTGTGGTGAAGCCAAGGTAGGAGGATGAAAATGCAGTCCTCAAATCTAAGGGTCAACAGGAGCAGTGGAAGAAGAAGAAAGATGTTTCGAAGATCGAGTGCTTCCGATGTGGTGAACTTGGTCACTACGCTACACAATGTCCTCTTAAGAAGAAGGACAAGGACGAGAAGCATGATTCAAAGGCCGCATCCGCACAGATCGCAGAGGAGGAGTTTTCCATGATTACCCAGAGGTGGGGTGATATAGAACTGTAGTTCGAAAGAACCGCATATGGGCAGGATTCTTGAGGAGTCCACCTCTTGGATCAATACCTTGCTACGGGAGCCCAGATCAGAAGTAGCAGGATGGACTAGTGTCATTTGACGCAGAGGAGTGTTAGAGTGACATTTGCAATGGCTAGGAGCGCCAAAGACTGAGCAACGCAAAACAGAGTTAGCAGTAGTGCAGTTGGCACAATGTAGAGTTAGCAACAATGCAGAGGCTTCAGAGGGTCCGCGCAGAGACTAGCAACAATCAGAACTCCAGCAACAAATGCATCATACTGAACACCTGCTTAGTAATTTTGGATGCTTTCCTGTTGCTGATGCAGTAGCAGCAACAATTGGAGAAGATTGTAGTGCAGATGCATTGTTGGCAGTGGTAGTGCCAGCAACAACACAGATGCAAAACTTATGAGGGTTGCAGTACAGATGCAGTGTTGGCAGTGGTAGTCTTAGCAGCAGTACATATGCAACATTTGTGCAGTAGTTGATGGGCAACAATGTCAGACATCTTGCAACGCAGAGTGAGATGTTACAGAGAAGGGTGATGCTTCAGCGGGTTCCATTATTAGAGCACATTGCTCGCTAAGAGGGAGTGTTGATTTTTTGTAGCATCGGATGTGCTCTAAGCTTCAAAATTTGTTGGGAGGTTTGGACACATGTATTCCACAATACCCAGAAATCGTTTTGGGAAATTCCACCCATAATTAGTTTTATTAAAATAATTAATTATTTTTAATGGGTGCCTAAGTTTAAACTTAGGGAATTAAAATAATTAAAGGGTATTAATCTAACTGTGGGTGAAACTTCTAGAAGAAGACGAGGATCAAGCCAAAATGATCTGAGCCATTGATTAGAATCTAATCTGGGCCGTTGGTTCTCAACAAAAGGATTATAAGAAGAGGCTTGATGGGCATTTGGAAATCACATCGAGTAAGAGATTAGAGATCGAATTTCTGAAGAGAGCAATGCAACAATTTCCAGAGAGAAGTTTGAAGTGATTTTTTGCAGTGAGGGGCAGGGATAGTTCCGGTTGGAGATTTCTCCTGATTCGTGAATACTCAGCAGAGGAGGTAGAGAGATCCGGGAGAGGCAGTGCAGAGGTTACGCTGGGCAGTATAGATTGACGCAGAGGCAACACAGAGCCTTGAGGAGATCCGTATTTTTGCTGGAGAGATCAATTTCTAAAGTCGGAAGCTAAGGTGTGAGACCGAGAGGATAGAATCGAAGTCTCAGAGGCAAATTGATCAACAGAAGTCCCTAGAAACTGTGACGTTGGGCCTACGCAGGGACTGCGCAGAGGCAGCAAGGGACAAGCCATTCGATGGCTAGATCAGTTGGGATCGCCAGTGATAGTGTGAGGTATTTGTCGCTAATCTTTTGTCAGTCATATTCTCTGTAATGGATAGCCAGCTAGGCATCCAGAGATTGTATTTAGAAAACTACTGCTTAATCATACAAACCCTCGTCTGCGGCACCGGTTTTCTCGCTTTGGGTTTTTCCGGGGACATTTGTCCAAAAATAACTGTGTAGACGTGTGATGATTATTTCTCTCCTGTGTTGTATTTAGTTTCCGCAGTTTTTATTTGTGTAGGCTGCAGTGTATTTAATTCGATATTTCCCATAGCACACTGCAAGTAAATTGGTTAATCGAATTAACAATTAGAAGAATTAACATCAGTTGCTGCAGTAGGAATCGGGTAACCGATTTTTCACACTTCTTTGTCCATGAGTGTAGTTACAGCCCAACTTTTTCTTCTTTTGTGTGGTTGAAATAACAAGGAATTAAAATTGTATGGTCCTACTTCTGTGTGGTATTTAAAGGAGAGTTTTGGGCAGGTACATGGTAATTGTTAGGTTATTTAGTCAATAGAGATATCTGTGATTTCTCAATTCATGTTTATCCAAAGAGTTACGTTTTTGTGCCTTGCATTGTGCTGCTGATTTGCTGATCAGGTAGCAGTTCATTGTTTGCAAGTTGGTTTTAAACATAGAATACTTTCAGTATTTTCGATTTCTCAAGTTAGGTTTGCATCTCTTTTATTACACACATTCTTGGATGAGGCATTGACACTTAGTGTCAAAGGGGCACCTGAAGAGTTTATTGACATGCCACTTTCATATCATGTGAATGGGATAGTATAACGCTGATGAGCTCTCAAGAGAACATTTCCAAATTAAATTGTTTATCATTGAATTCCAACGTTGCAAGTGTTGCAGATTTGGAAAATCAGTCTGTCATGATTGGCTGAAATAGAGACGTTAGACATGTTTCATATTTTATTGTTCATTAAATGTCTGTAGTTTCCCGGTTGCAAAAGTAGTGTGTTTTTGTTACTCAAATACTCGAGCAGCATCTTTTCTGATGTGATTGTGTTGTTACCAGATTGATTGCTGTTTTGGGTCAAGTAACAGTGCTGAATTGGCAGCTGATTTAAGGAAGCAAGATGGAGAAACAGTAGCTAACTATGATTACTCAGATTATGATCCTTCTCCTATTGATTCCCATGTCCATGGAGCACCTATACAGAACAGTGCACAGGCCCCTTCACCGGCACCATCATCATCTCAAAGTCCTGAAAACTCAACAGAGTATCAGTTGTTGCCTTCCCCAGCTGTACGTTGAAGTTCATGTCTCTTCCATTATCTTCATAACAAATAGTCCCCTTTTGCCATTAAAATTCAGGAATAGCATTCCTACAACAATCAGAGATGCCAATAATTTGTGTAGGTATTAAACCTCCCTAATAGTGTGGATATAGAAACATATGTGAAAGTAGTGAGTTAAGAAACTGCATCATTCTAAAGGAAGATGACTGTAAATATTGGATGAAGGAAACTTGTCTTAAAATTGGTGGATTTGTTAAACACTGAAGGTAAGTGCATACATATAGGAATGTTGTAAGAGAAGCAAGTAATTCATGATTAAAACATGTTAAGTTAAACTTGTAATGATTATCATTTAAAACTTCATATTTAGAGTTAATGGTAGACATGACCACGTTGTCAAATGGCAAATTTTGAAAGCGCATGAATTATGTTGCAAGTTCCATTCTTGTGTGCTTATAAATTGTTGGCAGGCACTGGTACAAATTGGGTGTGTCTAGTCCACTACTAAGCTACTCAGTGCACCATGCAGTGTAATAGATGACAATAAGATTACTGTTGTTGTGGTTACCATAAAAACTGACTATATAATTTAAAAAGCAACTCAAATAGCAACTCATGTGGCAGTTGACCATAGATGGCAATGTGTAAAAGACTAGGCTTTCATAGATTGTGCATTACTCCATTGAACATACATATGTACAAGAGTATCAAATAATAGTGGAAGGTTCTGTTAAATAAAATTGCAATGTAATGAAAGTTTTCATCTGTATCGTTTGGGTTCAAATTAACCAAAAGGAGTTTATATAGACATTAGAGTTTCTAAATGAAAAAACATTTTTGGGATATACCTATATCAGACATGCATCTGGATGTTCATAATTATTATTTAATAGTTAGACACTCAATTAGCATCATGCTTTGTGGGCCTTAATTTGGCTTGTGGTTGCTATCTATGTTACACTTGGTGTATCCATATATTAGGATTTAGTAGATTTGATGATGTATTAGAAAAATAGACTCATGTAGAATAGCAATGTGCTGAACGAAACATATTCAAAGATGGTGAATCACTCTACTGACAATACATATGTACATCTATATCAAATAAATGGTGAAGATTCGATCAAATGAAATTGCTGTGCATTGACAATAAGGATACTGTTGTTGTGGTTACCAAAAAATCTGACAACCTAATTTAGAAAGCAATTCAAGCGGCACTTGACTATAGATGACAATGTTTAAAAGACAAAGTTTCAATAGATTGTGACTTACTCCTTTGACTATACATTTGTTCGAGTACCAAATAGTGGTGGACGGTTCTGTCAAATAAAATTGCAATGTATTGTTGTTTTCATGTATCGTTTGGTTTCAACTTAGCCAAAAAGAGCATATATAGGCATTAGAGTTACTATATGAAAAGACATTTTTGGGTTACATATGTCAGACATGTATATGGATGTTCATAATTATTGTTTAATCGTTAGACATGTGGTTAGCATCATGCTTTGTGGGCCTTTGGCTTGTGGTAGCTATGTATATTATGCTTGGTGTATCCCTATATTAGATTTAGTGGATTTGACAATCTATTATAAAAATAGACTCATGTGGAATGGCAATGTGCTGAAAGCAACATGTTCTTAGATTGTAAATTACTCCATTGACTATACATATGGACATGTATATCAAATAAATGGTGAAGGTTCTATGAAATAAAGTTCGTGTGCATTGAAATTTCCATGTCTATCATTTGGGTTGGCTAAAGGGAGTCTGTTCATCGATTAGACTGAAAAAACTTATTTGGTTCATACAGATTAGATATAGAGTTAAATGTTTATAGTTGTTATCCATCTTATTGGACATATAGCTAGTGTGTCATGCTTTGTGGGTTGTTTTTAGTTTGCGGTAGATGGCCATTTGGTTGTTAGTTATGTGATACTTATAACAATTACAAGTTTAGTAATATGATGGTATTGTTATCATCTATGTTAGGATTTCATTTCACATTAATATTTTTCTTTTTTCATTATTTAACTAACTTTCTCTGACTATATATGTCATGTTTGTAATAATTATGCAAGTTTCCGGTACTATTTTTTAATTTTGCATTATATAAATAACTTGTTTGCCCAACATTTAGTAGACACGACGGAGTGTGATTCAATGAGAAAAGTTAGAAAATGCTTTTGCTTCAGATTTCAGTGTGCACGTTTAAATATAATTATTGAGACAAATGGAAAATAGTTTAAAGATAAATGTTAGAAAAAGCTTATTATTGAGAAAAATGGTAAAAATATTATTTTTGATAAATGCATTTTTGTGGTGAAAGTTATATTATTATTACTTATATTATTTGGTGAAAGTTATATTATTATTACTTATATTATTTGGTGTAGATGTACTAGTAAGAAATTAATGTCTCATTGTGATATTTTAATGGTAGTCAACCTGGTCTTAATTGTTGTCTCCCAAATGTTTGAAGCATTACCAGGATAGAACTTACAACATTGTGTGTTGTGTTCATAATCACTTCATTTAAATTATCAATTAGTTTATTCAAAATATTTGGAGATTGAGATTATATAATTGAAGTGCTTCATCACCAATTAATGAGTTTTAGGAAAGTAAAATAGATTAAGTTACAATGTTTTCTTGCTAAGACAAATTTTTGAAAAACTCTACGACATACATGCTAATTATGTTACTATAATAATTTTATAATATTAATAGTTGAGGTTTGTATTTGAAGTGTGAAAAAGTTAACTTTTAAGGATAATTTATTTATGTTTTAGGAGATAACACCTAATGCTGCATTAAATTTTAGAGCTTATGTATGTGTAGGACTGGAGGTTATCTTTTTTGAGGTTGTCAAATCAGTTGCATCATCCTTTGTTGAGTTAGTGTTTTCTTAGTTGCTGATTGTGTTGTAATTTTACATCCCCATGATACACTTGTGCATTTAAAGAATTTTCTACAGCTAAAAACTCAACTTTAGAAACACCAATCAAAACTTTAGATATGCATTCACAAATACATTGAATAGAAAAAATGGGAATGTAGATATATCATATTGATGAAAGGAATTAGCTTTGAAAACAATATTAATGTATCTAGAAAATCTGCGACATTAATGTAGTGAACATCAAAACAGAGAATTGGAACAAGAAATACAATCTTTTCATTCACACAATAGAAAAATTACGGCATTGTCCAAGATGGACTACAATAGCTTTTCAAAAGCTTTGACATTGTCTTTTTCACTACTTGTGCATGCACTAATTAAACCATAATTAATCTACCATCTTTCACTTAATCAAACTTGTCAAAATAGAAACAATTACAAAACCATTGCCTAAACATAACTTTAGGAGTGCCCAATAATATGCGAGAGAATCTTGCCTAAGCAATGCAGCCTACTTATCTGAAAATAGTTCTTACACATTCCTTACCTAAAATGAATAATATTCCATGTCTTCCAATGAATATCTCCTCAAAGAATGTAAGGACTCTATTGTAAATGTGTAATAATTGTGCAAAGAATGTATAGAACAATCATACTTACATTGATAAAACTATAAGTCTTATATGCCCCTCTTTAATCACCGACTTGCCCTCTCAACTAAGCAAATGGGAACACATTAGGAACAAGAAAATTGACACACTCTATTTGTGAGGAATGCGTTCTCCACCAACATGAGTTTCTTTAAAAATCTTAATCTTCATATTTTCTAGGAGTTTCTTTTGAATGTTTGTAATTTGTGAACCAACAAGCATGTTGGAGGGCCTACTAGGCAGTCCCCACTAGTGACATGAATAAAGACAATCACATAAGGAAGATAGTTGAATATGTAAGTTGGTTGACCGACCAATGCAGTGAAGTAGTTGTAACTACTAGATAATTGAATCAATAGTATAAATATGAGATCAGTTATGTAACATAGTGGTTGTTATTGTGGTAGTATTGATATTGTATAAACTACTTATTGCTATTGTCTCCATTACTTTTCATTTCTTTACTCTCTTCTATGTGTGTGCTTGTATAATATCGTATATTACTTTTATAATACTTCATGTGAAGGACTATCAATAACCTATCTATAATCTCCTAGATTACACATTGGTTCTGTTGCCAATAGTCTTGACTAGGGGTCCTTAAAAATAGATTATACGTATATAGATGTTGAGTTTGAAAGAGATCCACGAGTTGTGGGAGGAAAACACAAATAATTATTTGAAGAATTGCGCGAGAAGGAATCGATTGACATTAGTAGACACAAGAGTCCTATGTTATATCAAAACCTATGAAATGTTTTTGGAAGCAATCCCTCCATAGATAAATAAGTACATTGAGAGACTTCCACATGAATAATCTCATCACTAATGAATGATTTGTGTTAAAAACAATTAAACATGGGATGGATGAGTTTGCATTGTTGATTTGAACCATTGTGAAGAGCAAACCTCTATTGTCCAAACCATATATTGGTTTTATAATGACTTTCATGACAATTTATTTTGTACTATACCTTCTTTGTTGCATAAATTTCTCCTTCACAAGGGAGATGACCATATTATAGACTATCAACCTTCTCTTAGCACACACATTACTTCCAACTAGAGATAGAAACAAAAACAATAGGAAGAATTTTTGGAAGCCAACTACAAAGATGCCAAAGAAGCTTGGGACGACTTCTTGCAAAAATATATATAGCTAAAAATTGCACCCTCATTGAGCAAGAGTAACATAAGGTTGGCCATCGGGGGTAGTTGTTTGTGAGATGCTTGAGTGGGAGTATATTTAGTTGACCTGCAACGAAAGTCAACCATCCCAACGAGTAGGAGGAAATTGATTGAGAAACAACACGAACATAAATTAGATGAGGAGAAGAAAAGGATGTCAAATATTGTTAATTTTAGTTAACAATGGTATGTTCTATGCTTAGTACAATTACTTCAATGTTCCTTTAGCAGCCCAATGACAATATCCAATTTAGTTTTCCAATAGTAATCACATAAACCATAAATCACATTGACAACAACTATAGATAGAACATAAAATAAAATGCAGAAGGCAAGCCAAGACAAGAGGACACCAGATTTGGCAGATGCTAGGGAAAAACCCCAATGTGAGGAAAAACCTTGATCAATTCTTCTTCTTATATCAAATGTTTAGTAGAAAGAGAGAGTACAAAAAGTCAAAGTTGACTTGCTAAATCAAAGTCAATACAACCCTGTCAAATTTGTAGTCAACTGCAGTCAAATTTAGCCCTAACTAGAAATTCAAAGATGGTCAATGCAACGATAAAACTTCCCCTTTGAAGCTTGGTAAAAGGCAATCCAACTCGGCCTCCAATAGAGGTCAAAGTCAGCCCAAAATAGTGATAAAATCTATGGTCAAACTTTGTCAACCTGGTCAACATATAGTCAACACAGGTCAAACAATCCAGAAAATATTGGTTTATGTGCCAATCAATGCAGCGTAGTCAAGCCCTTCAAAATTGCAGTCAAACAGTCCTTGGTCAACGCTAGTCAAACTTTAGTCAACTCTTGAAATTTTCGGCCCTATATGTATGTTTGAAATTCGTCCTCCTTGCCACACGTGTGAGAGAAAGAGAATGCCCAATAGTTATATGAACCAATGAGAGAAGGAGAGAGAAGAATGTGTGAGTGATGATAATGCCAAATGAGGTGAGAGGTCACTTGTATTTATACAAGTCCTTGAGGGTGAAGTGACGTGTGTCTTGGGATTCATGAGCCTACATGATGATGTGGCCGACTTTGACAATTTACACGTGTGGGCATAAATTCAAAAACACATTTATGCTTGTCCAAATTTGATGATCTTTAGATCAATTTTGGTCCTCTTGAAAAAAGGAATTCAATGCAATTATCATCTCTATCAAATGAGTTGTCCAAAGTGGAATTTGGCCTTAGTTTCCAATTCTAACACTCCCTCTCAACTAGGGAGAATTCCACTTGCCAATCCATCCATCATCATCGATCATCATGCCATCCTATTGTCATGTACCATCTATGTATCACATCTCATCTCTGCTCTGCTAAAGACTGATATGAATAACGAAGAAGAATCAATCGAGAGTGAGTCACAAGACCATACCACTCCCCATTGACAAAAGTTAATCAAGAGGTAGAATCTCAATCAGCTTTGATCCCAGATCAATTTGTTGAACACCATGCATCCTAGACATCGAGAGTATGACAGTTAATGATGTGTGCATAGGTAGTCTTCTGGTCCCTATCCACTTTTCCCAACTCATTGGCCAAATGAGAGGTACTTCCCATGAGTCTTGCACTACATGGGTAGTATGTATGTTGGAGCATCAACAAGAGAAGTTGAACCACTCATCCTGCTCATATGCCATAGGAGAAGGTGAACCACTCATCCTATGCATATGTCAATCGTAGGGGAAGGTGAACCTCTCACTCTACACACATGTCATCAATCGTAGGGGAAGGTGAACCACTCACCATACACAAATGTCAACCATCATGGGGTTACACAAGGGAAGGTGAACCACTCACCTTGTACACAACACATCAATAGGGGAAGGTAAAACACTCACCCTATGGTCGCTCAAAGGCAATCCAACTCGGCCTCCAGTAGAAGTCAAAGTCAGCCTAAAATAGTGTTAAAATCTACGGTCAAACTTCGTCAACTTGGTCAATATTGCGGTCAACGCAGGTCAAACAATCTAGAAAATATTGGTTTATGTGCCAATCAATACAGTCTGGTCAAACCCTTCAAAATTGTGGTCAAATAGTCCTTGGTTAATGCTGTTCAAACTTCAATCAACTCCTGAAATTTTTGGCCCTATACGTATCTCTGAATTTGTCCTCCTTGCCACATGTGTGAGAGAAAGAGAATGCCCAATAGTTATATGAACCAATGAGAGGAGAGAGAAGAATGTGTGAGTGATGATGATGCCAAATGAGGTGAGAGGTCACTTGCATTTATACAAGTCCTTGAGGGTGAAGTGACATGTGTCTTGGGATTCATGAGCCTACATGATGATGTGGCCGACTTTGACAGTTTACACGCGTGGGCATAAATTCAAAAACAAATTTATGCTTGTCCAAATTTGATGATCTTTAGATCAATTTTGGTCCTCTTGAAAAGTGGAATTCAATGCAATTATCATCTCCATTAAATGAGTTGTCCAAAGTGGAATTTGGCCCTAGTTTCCAATTTTAACCTCAGTGAGGGAGAATTCCACCTGCCAATCCATCCATCATCATCGATCATCATGCCATCGTGTCATCATGTACCATCTCTGTATCTCATCTCATCTCTGCTCTGCTGAAGAATGATATGAATAATGAAGAAGAATCAATTGAGAGTGAGTCACAAGACCTTACCACTCTCTACTGACAAAAGTTAATCAAGAGGTAGAACCTCAATTAGTCTTGATCCCAAATTAATTTTTTGAACACCATGCATCCTAGACATCGGGAGTACGACAGTTAATGATGCGTCCATCGATAGTCCTATGGTCCCTATCCACTTTTCCCAACTCATTGGACAAATGAGAGGTACTTCCCATAAGTCCCGCATTACATTGGTAGTATGTATTTTGGAGCATCAACAAGAGAAGGTGAACCACTCATCCTGCTCATATGCCATAGGAGAAGGCGAACCACTCATCCTATGCATATGTTAATCGTAGGGGAAGGTGAACCTCTCACCTTACACACGTGTCATCAATTGTAGGGGAAGGTGAACCACTCACGCTACACACATGTCAACCATCATGGGGTAACACAGGGGAAGGTGAACCACTCACCTTGTACACAACACATCAATAGGGGAAGGTAAACCACTCACCCTACGATCGCTCAAAGGCAATTCAACTCGGCCTCCAACAGAGGTCAAAGTTAGACTAAAATAGTGATAAAATCTACGGTCAAACTTTGTCAACCTGGTCAACACTACAGTCAATGCAGGTCAAACAATCCAGAAAATATTGGTTTATGTGCCAATCAATGCAATCTGGTCAAACCCTTCAAAATTATGGTCAAATAGTCCTTGGTCAATGCTGGTCAAACTTCAGTCAACTCTTGAAATTTTCAGCCCTATATGTATGTCTAAAATTTGTCCTCGCAACACATGTGAGAGAAAGAGAATACCCAATAGTTATATGAACCAATGAGAGAAGAAGAGAGAAGAATGTGTGAGTGATGATGATGCCAAGTGAGGTGAGAGGTCACTTGTATTTATACAAGACCTTGAGGGTGAAGTGACATGTCTCTTGGGATTCATGAGCCTGCATGATGATGTGGTCGACTTTGACAATGTACACATGTGTGGGCATAAATTCAAAAACACATTTATGCTTGCCCAAATTTGATGTTCTTTAGATCAATTTTGGTCCTCTTGAAAAGACGAATTCAATGCAATTATCATCTCCATTAATGAGTTGTCCAAAGTGGAATTTGGCCCTAGTTTCCAATTTTAACACTCCCTCTCAACTAGGGAGAATTCCACCTAGAAATCCATCCATCATCATGCCATCCTGTCGTCATGTAACATCTTTGTATCTCATTTAATCTCTGCTCTGCTGAAGGCTGATATGAATAATGAAGAAGAATCAATCGAGAGTGATTCACAAGACCTTACCTCTCTCCACTGGAAAAAGTTAATCAAGAGGTAGAACCTCAATCATTCTTGATCCCAGATGAATTTGTTGAACACCATGCATCCTAGACATCGGGAGTATGGCAGTTAATGATGCGTTCATCGATAGCCCTATGGTCCCTATCCACTTTTCCCAACTCATTGGCCAAATGAAAGGTACTTTCCATGAGTCCCGCACTACATGGGTAGTATGTGTGCTGGAGCATCAACAAGAGAAGGTGAACCACTCATCCTGCTCATATGCCATAGGAGATGGTGAACCACTCATCATATGCATATGTCAATCATAGGGGAAGGTGAACCACTCACCCTACACACATGTAAACCATCATGGGGTAACACAGGGGAAGGTGAACCACTCACCTTATACACAACACATCAATAGGGGAAGGTAAACCACTCACCCTATGGTCACTCATAGCTCCAAGAAGTACCCAAAACGCCTAGGAGCTCCCAGAGCTTATTGTCCAACTCAAGCGGAACCCTCATGGGAGGGTCTTTCCACGACTCCAAGTCTCTCTCGGAAGACTAAGAATATGACGTTCCCTAAGGGCTTCGTGAGGATGTCTGTGACCTGTTGATCAATCCCGATGTGTTGGACCCTTATTGCTCCTCGTTGTACCATATCCCAGATAAAGTGGTACCTGATAACAATGCGCTTGGAACGGTCGTGGAACACAAGATTTTCTGAAAGGAGAATTTCACTATGGTTGTCGCAGAATATCACGGTTGTATCCAACACGTGCTCAAATATCTCACTAAAGAGCTTCCTCAACCAAACAGGCTAACAACAAGCCATACTAGTTGCAATGTATTCAACCTTGGTAGTGCTTAGAACCACCGACTTCTGCTTCATGCTCATCCAATAAAAGTAAGCATACCCCAATGAGAAGCAACATCCAAGCGTTCTTTTTCGATCCACCACACTTCCATCCCTATGTAGCCTCAAATTCTCGACAGTGTATCTCAATCCATAGTTGATTGTGCCACGGAGATATCTCAAGAGAATCTTAAAAACAATCCAATGTATGTGATGAGGCTCAACCATAAATTGACTCAACGTATTCACAATGAAGCATATGTCTAGACAAGAGTTTACTAAGAACATCAGGGCCCCACAAGTTGTCTATATTCCGAAGGGTTTGCCAAGTCAGGGCTAGCAACACTTCCACATAGCTTCTTGAAGTTGAGTTCCATCAAAGTGGAAACAAACTTGTAACCCAACATCCCACATCTCTCGAGCAACTTCATAATGTATTTTCCTTGAGAAAGGAAAAATCACCTGGCTTTTGCCAGACCTCCAGGCCTAGGAAGTAGTGCATCAGTCCTATATATTTCATCTCGAACTACGAAGCCAGCTCCCTCTTGCATTGATAAATGAGAGGGTTTGCACTTGTCAGAAAGAGATCATCTACTTAAAGGACCAAAATGAGAGGGATGTCCTTTTCAAACTTGAACAACATCGCTCCTCATAAAGCCCAACTTCATAACGTAACTATCAATCCTCTCATACCAAGCCCTAGGGGCTTGCTGCAACCCATAGAGGGATTTCGTCAACCTGCATATGTGTGTCCTTCGATCTTGTACTTCGAACCCCTGAGCTTGTTCTAGTGGACTTCTGCCTTAAGCGAGCCATGCAAGAAAGTAGTTTTAACGTTAATTTGATGTATGCACCATCCTTTAGAGGCAATGAGAGCAATAATGCATCAGATAGTGGTATATTGGGAAACCAATACAAATATCTCATCATAGTCCTCTCCTTCCTTTTGAGAGAAGCCTCGAGCAACCAACCGAGCATTATATTTTTCAACACTCCCATCAGCTCCATGTTTAATTTTGTATAGCCATTTTGAGCTGACTATGAACTTGTCCTTCGGTCTAGGCACCACATCCTAGACATCATTTTTCATGATAGATTCATATTCCTTATTCATTGCATCCTTCCAAACTTCGTGCTTTACGACTTCTTCAAACATACATGGCTCAATTTTCACAATAGTATTCATAGAAGCTAAGTACCCTTGATACATGTTTGGCTTCTTACTTTAACAGAATGTCCCTCTTGAAGTAATATGTCTTTCAACGTCTTCAAGAGTATCTTTGAGCCACAAAGGTATTTTCCTTGAGGTAGAGGGATCACCAGGAGGTGGATCAATGGGATCCATCAGGCCTTCAACATTGGGCATAAGCTCATCTATAAAAGGTACATCTTGTTTTTCTGTAGCATCATCGTCTTTCCTTGGGATTTGGAGAACTCTGGCTTTTCCAATGGTAGTATCTTCATCAAAGGCGACATCATGGCTTACTTCCACTTCTCTTTTACCAGGCACATAGATTCTATATGCCTTTGAATTTTCACTGCAACCCACAAATATACTTTTCTTCCCAGATTCTTCTAACTTGTTTCTTTTCTCTTTAGGCACATGAAAATACATGGAACAACCAAAAATTCTAAAATGAGAAACATTAGGTTTCTTACTAGTGAAAAATTCTTCCGGTGTCTTGAAATCCAATGCTTGATGCAAGCTCCTTTGAACATACACGAAAGTGTTTGAAGCTTCTCCCCATAATAACTTTGGTAGACCTTGATCATGGAGCATGGCATGGGTGGCTTCCATGATTGTTCGGTTCTTCCTTTCAACAACTCCATTTTTCTTAGGAGTATATGAAACAATTGTCTCCCTCTTAATGCGAACCTCTCTGTAAAATTCATTTGATTCATATTCAGTTCCATTGTCGATCCTCAAATTTTTGATCTTCTTCCGTGATTGATTTTCCACCAACACTTTGAAAGAGCGAAACCATTTGAACGCTTCATCCTTTTTCTTCAAGAAATAGATCCATGTCTTCTGAGAGAAGTCATCTACAAAAATTGCATAGTATAAGTATCTTCTCAATGATGTTACATACAACATACCAGATAGGCCAAAATGGACCAATTGAAGAATATCAGTATTTTGGCTTTCACTTGAAGGGAATGGTCCCCTTGTAAGTTTCCCAGCTGCACAACCCTGACAAATTCCTTCATGATTCATGTTGAACTCGGGCATACTCATGACCTTCTTCCTTAACCCAGGTAAGGCTTTGTAACGAAGGTGGGAAAATCTCCAGTGCCATAATTTAGATTGAAGAGAAGTATTGCAAGTTAAGACTCCCAAAGGACTTCCTCCAACTTGATAGATACCAACAACCCTAAATCCAAGTGTAAATGCATCTTTAGGGTTTATTTGCCAAATACGTACCTTTCCATCAATGGGTACTACCTTGAAGCCTTTATCTTCCATCAGAGAAATAGACACCAAGTTCTTCTTCAAATTGGACACATAGAATACTTCTTGTAGATGAATGGTTTGACCTTGATTTAAGTGAAGAGTGACAATACCTATCCCTTTGACAGGGTAGGTGGCATTATCTCCAAGAATGATTTGTAAATTAGTCATCTTTTCAATCAAATTTGAGAGGTCCTCTTTGTACCCAATGAAGTGCCTTGAGGCTCCACTATCAATCAATCAATGTCCAAAATATCCAAAGGAGAGGCAATAGATAGAACGGAAATAAGATAAAGTTCATTTTTTTTTTCTACAACATTACTTTCCTCATACTTGGAATTTCTCATCGTTTTGGGAGGTCGACCATTTATGTGTCGAGCTGCGAGAGCATTCCTATTTATTTTATTGTTGAACGTGTTGTTCCTTTGATTTCCATTTCCTTTGAAATTGTTGTTGTTGTCATCCCTTCAAGAATCCTTCTTGTGAGGAAAATCTCTAGCATAATGGTCAAACTTGTTATAATTGCAACACCTTCCTTTTCTTCCTTCTTTGAATCCCTGCTTGAATCCTTGACTCTGTCTCCTTGGACCAACATTATTTTTCCTCTTAGCATGAACGAAGAAAGCAGTAGGTTCATTTCCATTTGAAGGTTTGTCTCTCTCCATCATCCTCAGTTCTTCTTGAGTGAATATAGCCAATAATTCATCGAAACTAGGATATTGTCATTGTTGAGAATGGCGATGTTAAGCACATCCCATGCTCTTGAAAGACCTCCAAGTGCAATGAGAGTGAACTCCCTGACAATAATAACTTCTCCAATAGATAGTAGGTCATTCTTGATTTGTGTTATTCTCATAAAGTAGGATTAGATTGACTCCCCTTTCTCCATCTTGACGTCCTTCAACTTGTTCTTGACAAAGAGGATTTGATTTGCATTGTTTACTTTGAACATCCCAACTAACTTATCATACATCTCCATATATGTTCCCAAATTAGAAATATAGGCAACCAAATGCTTTTGAATGGAGTCTATGATAATTCTCTTAGCTTTGACCTCATCTTTCTTGTACTTCGTCTTTGCAGCAACAAGTGCATTTGAAGGAGGTTCTACCACTCTTCCCTGCACATAGTACATGGCATCATTCTCTTCTAAAGTCAAGTCCAAATTCATTTTCCATGCATGATAGCTAGATTTGTCCTTGAGATTATCCTCATATTTGAAGTAAGATGTAGTAGCCATTAAGGCTAGTCCAATAATATTTTCTAGCAGATCTCCCTTAGTGATTTCTTTTCTCTCTCTTGCTTGGGCTTTGTCTTCACCTGTGTTATGATACCATGTTAACTTTAGTTAACAATGGTATGTTCTATGCTTAACACAATTACTTTAATGTTCCTTTAGCAACCCAGTGACAATTTCCAATTTAGTTTTCTAATAAAAATCACATTAACCATAAATCATGTTGATAGTAACTGTAGATAAAACATAAAATAAAATGCAAAATTGTTGTCACTACAACAAACACCCTGCAAAATTTTTCCTACACTCAAATTTTGGAGCGTACTATGGATCTTGCAATCAGTCGTTATGTAGTCACTTCTTGGGTGGTAATGCTTTGTTAAGATTTCAATTTCCCTTCTTTGATTTCAAGTGTCAAAGTCACCTGATTACACATGCTTAGTCTGTAATGAATTCATGAGCACATTCTTTCACGCAAGCTTGAACATGCCTAACGCAATCGTCAAGACATTGTTTGTGCTATGCTCAACCCATGTCAACAATTAGTGCGCATGTTCAATGATAGTTTCTCACTTCCAACTGTGTTGGTACTTATATTTTGGTGATTTTTTCAAATTGTTTCTTTTGAGCACCTTCGTTCTCACGAGTGGCATTTTCATGTTTTCGATTGTCACTTTTGCTTGCTTTCACTCTAATTAGTTTATTTTTCATGTTAGCTTCGATTTGGCATGTA
Organism: Pinus taeda; assembly: GCA_000404065.3. Classification (NCBI taxonomy): domain Eukaryota; kingdom Viridiplantae; phylum Streptophyta; class Pinopsida; order Pinales; family Pinaceae; genus Pinus; species Pinus taeda. The sequence continues at coordinate 109,993 of APFE030727287.1, read as the reverse complement.
TCGATTTCAACGTCGTTTGCACATTGCAAGTGTCGTTTTCTCTTTTCTTTCCATATCGCATGTGTCGTTTTTGGGCATGGGAAGTGTTGCTTATCGCGTAAACTAGAGTTTTGGCTTGTTTCAAGGGGAAATAGTTGTGATAATGAGTTTTTCCTATCATGTAGACATGTTTCACACTCACTTCCAAAGTTTCAAACGTTGTCCCACAAGTGTCACAACTTTTGTCGCAAAGTATACCTTTTGTGTCGCAGTTGGTAGGAGTCGTCACAAACTTGTTGCATTGATGAAAGCATGTTGTTCATACATTCCGAGTGTTCCTTGTCGTGTCATCAAGTGATCTAAGTGTGTGATCATGATCATAGTCTCTCTTTTTCTCATCTTCATCTCATTGATCAACACTTAGTCCAACTGGGAAAACTCCCTGATTAGATCACTCAGCCTCATTCTGCCCAGCCTAAACTACACACTATGCAGTCTCCACCCTCTAGCAACATCCTTTCTCCTTGGAAATGTGCAATGCATAGTCGCTTCCTTCCAGGATTGCGCACTGCGCATTCGCAGTGCTCAAATTCAGCCTTTGACCTCCAAAAATATGCAATTTATCTCTCCCTCCCAATCACTACTACATATTACGTAGTGTCAATGCTGTAGCCTCAACCCTGAGCTCTTGAACTGTGCAATTGCATAATCACCTAGCATCCCTGCCTCCCATAACTACGCAATGGGAAAACTCAAGGGTAAACCATCCATCCCGAGTCCCTGAGTCCCTCAATTGCGTAGTCCCTTTGCCCAAGACTCAAGAACCGCACATTGCACAATCTCAATGCTCAAGCCCCATCCGTGAGCTCTTAAGCTCCTCATCTGCGCAATATCTTAAACCTTACCATCCTAAATTGCACATTGCGCAAACTCAAGCCTCAATCCCAAAACTTGGGCTTTGGAACTACACAATCCCTTAACCAGTTATTCAACAAATCACCAATTCTATCCCTAACAGGTGAGTTCATGAAATATGTTAGGTTATGGGTTTTTTGACTGATGTTGGCTTGTCATGAATGGTTTTCAGTTACAGGTACTCTATCTTATCATGACAAGATGATGATGGAGTAAAAGGAGAAGGGGGTAATCCTAGAAGACACATATGAATCCTAAGGGATAAGATGATCATCAGGCGAGAAGACAAAGGAATACTAAATTACAACAGAATATCAAGGATCATCGTTGCATGAAGACTCCATCCGATTCACAACCCTTTGGAGGGTGGATATGAAGTACAAAGCATATCTCTCATGAAGATGGAGCATTACACATCTCTTATTGAAGACAATGCAATAGTAAATAGTGGCTTGACATTGCTATGTCACCTTGCAATCCATGGCATCAATGTGATGTCATGTCATGAGTCATCATGTGCCACATCGTTTTTGGATTAGGTAAATCCTATATTGGAAAATTTAGTGTAAATTGGAAGTCCAAGAGTCATCCATGTAATGGGAAAAGTCATGTGGGAGTCGAGAGGTCATAGATAAGTCAAACAATCATGAGGGTAGCCCAAGAGTCACATGGGAAGTGAATGATAACCCCATTTTTTATATATACACTTTTATTGTACATGCAAAGGAATTTTTACCTTATCTCCTCCTACCAAGCATTGGATAGGAAGATAGTTGTTTTGGAGGAGCAAGTGACTACTATAATGCTCCACTATTAGGGCTAGTGGTGTTCATTGTCTTGATGTATCTTGGAATTTTTACTTAAATTGGAAGCTCATTGAGCTGACACACTTTCATCCATATGTCGTGAATATTGTAAGATTGTTCTTTGAATGTTTGTGATGTATGTTGTTTCTCATATGTATTAAGGAAATTGAACTATTTCAGTGGCTTTGGTACTTATCTTGTTAAAGGTGTGCTGTATTTGCTTTAACAATGTTTCTTTCTTGTGAACTATTTCGCTAGTTGATCAATGATCATTCTTATGTATGTGCTTGTGTGACTTTTCTAGATTACTACTATTACTTGTCTTTAAAAGGCCAACTTTTCTCCCCCCTTTCGGTAGAAGGACCTTGATACTTTCCGCAACTAAAAATTTCACAAGGCATACTCACTTGTTGATTCAAAGATACCTGTGTATTACTCTCTTGTGTTGAACTTTGTAGCCATGGAAAATATACAACAATACATGGTGACTGTACCAATAATCTAGATGGGGCTCCTACTCCAAATGGTGTGAGATCTGATTGGGGCTTCACATTGGGGAGCCCCCCTTGGTTGACGGATTTCTAGCACCGTCAACAAAATGGTGCTAGAAGGAGGTATTAATGACAAGTTGTGCCTGTTGAGTTGATTTTGAACCTCTTATCTGAAATGGCTCATCCTCAAATCATACTTCCTGGGTTTTTTTTTCTAGCTTGTCCCCTTGTGAACTTCCAATCCCCGATGAGTCTCTGCTTGACTTGTCTTAACTCAATTTTGATGGTGATGGTTGTTGAGAAATCTAGGGTATTCAATGTTAACAATTTCTCTGCTTGATAATTGCTTGTGATATGCTTGTTATTGTTTTACTTATGATCTTTCACTTTGTTAGATTATTAATATGTTCTTTTCATCAAGACAATTATCAAAATAAAGACAAGTGACACAAAATATAGGATTCTCTCGCCAGGGCCAAAACCTCTCACCTCTTGAGAGGAAAACCCAATAAAATTATTCTTTTAGATCTTCAATTGATAAGTACCAAGACCATGACATTGAACCCTTGACTTTAGTATCCTTCCAAGACACTTGTCACCCACCTTGATCGGCTTTTCCCTTCTTCGTCTTTCCTCCTAGAGAAACTTGGTCCCTATCTCGTTGTACTGCACCTCCACAACTTCCCTAGGGGATATCGGTCTCTAGTTCTTCTAGAGTGAACCTCGACCTCTACTTTGATCACTTAGAGTTTCTCTCTTGCCGCCCTAGAAGAATCTGCTGCCCAAACTTCACACTTCCCAGAACAATCTGCATCCCAGATTTTGCACTGCCCATAAGATTCTGCTTCCTAGACTTCATACTTCCCAGAAGAATATTCATTGTACCCAGTAGATGATGACCCAAAATAATCTTTGTCCTTCCCTTTTGCTGCTCCTTCTTCGTCCTCTTTGTAGCCCTCTTTCTTTTTCCTTCTTCTTTTCACTTTTCCAGTGAATGATTGTACAAATTGTGTGTCTCTAAATGAGGTTGAGTAGGGTTATATATAGCCTACTTCACTACCCTTTAGGGTGACTTGACAACTGGAGTTTAGACCGACTTCATCTTGTAGCTTCCTCATAGTTTGTAGGTTGACTTGAAGGGGTTTGGTGACAAGTTCTTGGAGGATAATTTAAATAGAAAATATTGACCTCTTGCCAATTGCAACATGACTTCATTTACATGACAATGACTCTCTTATGACTAGATGAATAAACCTAAAGACTCTTAATGGGAGTCTTGACCCAAAAACAAAATTCGTTGCTGATGAAACCTTGAATCAAGTAAATATAATAATTTCATTTTTCTTATTTACATCTCTTTACATAAAATCATAATTACATGTCATTATGAAGACCGAACCTAGTTATACTTTTTCAACACTCCCTCTTAACTAGGGAGGTATTCATAATGGTAACTTGGACTTTCTCAATCTGAAGAATATCTCATAACAAGAATTCAGATTTGTAACTCATTTGTATAGCATCATACCAACCAACATTTATATAGCAAGGCCTTGACTAACAACTCTATCTCTCCATAGAGAAAAATGTTGGCGAGGCAAATGATTTATATACATCCTCATTATTGTCTCTCTCAGAACATACCCCACCTGGGTTCTCTCAGGATATGCTCCATGAAGACTAGTCCCTTCTTGGAATCCCCAGTCCCCAAAAGAATATAAGTTCCCCGTGACTACTCTTCCATGGGATTCCCTAACTCATCCTAGAAGAGCATCGGGTGCCGAATGATTATACAATCCTCCATTATGTCTTCTCAGGTGAAGCACAAAACAACATGTATATCGCTCCTTGCACCAAGAGGTTTTATTCCTTTGATGTACCCTTTCCTATCACAGAGGAATGTACCTAAGATTTTGACTTAGAAATTTCTAAGCTTCCTCCAAGTAAGAAACTTCTTCTTAGGCTCCCTCTTAGCTAAGGACCTATAGTGTCTCTAGAACACTTAGCAGCATGAAGAGCTCCTTTCTTCGATGTCATGAATTTCTTTTAAGGAGTCTTCAAATTTTGGGAACTTTTGTATATAGGGCACAAATCATCCATCACTTTTTACCATGAGTTAGTCATATCCCAAACTCATCAGAAGGTGATCCATCAAATTTTCCATTTGGATTTTCTTCATGTCATTCTACTTTCATGCCATATTTCTTGGAAGATTACATCCTTTTATATAGTTTGCTAGGAAGTCATTCACAGATCTTCCCTTTGACAGTCCTACATAAGCCCAACCAGTTGTTAGTTAAAAAATAATCAATTCAAATCATATTTACCTTTGTGATGATCTTTCACCATGATATATTCCTATAAAGATCAACATCTTGCATGTATATTGACACATTTCCCACAACTGTTCAGTGTCAAGGGTCTCTATCTTTTTCTGACTTCACATTCTTCTGGGAGATCTTGTAGTCAAATCTTCCTGGACTTTGACTGTTGAATGTGTTGAGTTGTGTTATATTCTTTCCACATAGTTAACAAGGGGTTTGAGGGGTACCCATAACCCCACTTTATGGGGTCCGGGGCAGCGCCCCGGAAAATTTTGGTTTTGGACCCTATGTTAGGTTGGGCGGACCCACCTATGGTTTTGTCCATGATTTTCGCACATGTTTTTTGGATGTAATGGTTTTCAGTCCATGGTATTGGATGCTTCAGCATGTATACATTTGTATTGTAACATTGGAAGGAATATAATGAAAAATCAAGCTGGTAGTCCTGGTTTTGGGATCCAGGGGAAAATCTCTATGCATATGTGTTTTTATGTGTTATGCTCTCGTATCGTTTATTTTTATGTGATTTAGAATTTTAATGCAGGTAATTTATGTATGGGGTTAAAACCTACATTTGGTATCAGAGCTGTTTTGGCTTCAAGGGGACGCCTTTGTTGCTGAGGGGTTTTGCTCGGGCCTGTGGTAGACCCTGTTCACTGGGAGATCTGCGAGATCGATTCTAGTGGTGAAAGAAGATGGCGAGCAACGGAAAGATAGAGATTGAGAAGTTCAATG
>APFE030727287.1:73938-102860 GCA_000404065.3 Pinus taeda | reverse complement strand
TGGTTTTCGGTCCATGGTATTGGATGCTTCGGCATGTATAAATATGTATTGTAACATTGAAAGGAATATAATGAAAAATCAAGCTGGTAGTCCCGGTTTTGGGATCCAGGGGAAAATCTCTATGCATATGTGTTTTTATGTGTTATACTCTCGCATTGTTTATTTTTATGTGATTTAGAATTCGAATGCAGGTAATTTCTGTATGGGGTTAAAACCTACAGAATGCCGTCTACATTCGTTGCATATTATCATGATCTCTTCCTATATTTTCACTCACTTCATTCCCAGGGTCTTCCAGTCAGAGTTCCTCAATCATAGTCAACCACCTCATACTTCATATAAGGACATATTATATTGATTTTGTTTCTAGTATGACTCATGCCTTCCGACATTCTTTCATAGGAGGAGATTCCTTTCCTTTGATCATGCTTCTCAAAATAGAATTAGTGATCCTTGTCACCTACAACCATACAACGTGACTTTATAAAATTAAATACAAGCATACATACCTCATTTTACCTTTAGGTCATCTAGGTTTCTTGATCTACTTAATCTCCCATGTCATCATACCATTATCCCAACTTCATGTAGTAGCTTCATCTGAAGGGAATTTATCCTTCATACCTACTTTCCTTGTTGTGTCATCATATTTTCCTTGAATCCCACAAGTTGGAATTCCTAATGAAAAACATTAGCTTCCTTTATCTATCGGTAAGTCCTTTGATGAGAATTTTATCACAGAAACTTGAGGATATTTTATGTCCTCGTCTAGCAGATGTTTTCTTCTATTATGATCCCAGTTGATGATGATCTTTTTCTTCTTATAAATACTCATGAGTTTTCCTAAGAGCTTCCTAATTAGTAGGATTTGGACTAGGCATACTTTCTTCCCATGTCACGAGCTCTTATTTTTAGCGCTTTTATCATGATGCTTCCTTCTAATACATCTTATATGCTTTACATTGCTTCCTACCTGTAAATTACATGTAAAAGAAACCTTTTAATGAAGAATATCACCTTAGTCGTCTTTTAGCTTCTTCCTTCTTACACTTCTTTGTCTTAGGTTATTTTACTTAGTAGAGTCATATTATTCCCTGCCTCTCTTTCGATTAGGACAATGTTTTCTGTAGTTTCCAAAGTTGTGACAACCATATCATCTTACTTTAGTCATGTCATTCCTTTTCTTCTTTGGAATACCAAACCTTTCAGATATTTCTTTTCATTTTGACACTAATTGTTTCCTTCTTGCTGATATTTCTTCACTTTCATTCTTCATCCTGTCTCCTTCTACCTTGATGAGAGACCATAACCTGATGTATGAGATATATTCCTCTTCTCTAAAGGCAATGAGGTTACCTTGTTCATCAGTTAATGCATTTGGAATTGCTGAGAGTATTTTGTTATCTGATACTTTGTCTCCCATATCCTTCAGTTATTCTTTTATTTGAGGTTCCTTAGGGAGGCATGATGATATCCCTTTATCTATGTTCAACTTATGAATTTTAGATCTAAGATTTAAGATCTTTTCTACCGTTCTTCTAGAGAAAAGTTCTTCCAACTTATCATATATTTCTTTATATGTTTCTAGCTTTGATACATAGGAAATAAGTGAATCTTTGATGGATTCCTTGCGTATCTTTTGAGCCTTGATATCCTTTTTCATGTATTACAATAATGCTTGTTCTTCGAATGGCTTGGAGACTTTCCCATGAACATGATCAGTGACTTCATTTACTTCAAGGACAATGTCTATCTTATTTTTCCTAGAAAGTTTGATGCCCAAACCAGTTTTTGATCTTCCTTAAAACATGGAGTCATTTTCCTAAACTGTATTATAAAATGAGATACTTACTTGAGAAGATCAAATCTTCAAATTTGATGATGAACTTGTTGCTTCTTGCTTCAAGTCTTTGGGAGAGGGAGGATTGCCTTCGATGATATTTTTGCTTCAAGATAGAGAGGATTGACTTTTAATTCAATCTTTATTAGAGCCTCCACTTCCTTTGATGATGTGATGATATTTGAAATGCTTCTATGGTTTTTTCTTCTATCTTGAATATGATTTCAAGATTCTTGCTTTCGATCTAGGGTTTTGGTTTGATGAGAATCTAGAATTCTTCTTGATAACCTTTGACTTACTTTGATTCCTCTTTTGAAGATTGATTCTTGTGTGTCAGCTTGTTTTGTCTGCCCCTTCTTGTCTTCAGCACCTTAGCTTTGATACCATGTTGAGAAATCTAGGGCATTTAATGTTAGCAATTTCTCTGCTTGATAATTGCTTGTGATATGCTTGTTCTTATTTTACTTATGATCTTTCACTTTGTTAGCTTATTAGTATGTTCTTTTCATCAAGATAATTATCAAAATAAAGGCAAGTGACACAAAATATAGGCTTTTCCTGCCAGGGAAAAAACCTCTCACCTCTTGAGAGGAAACCTGATAAAACTATTCTTCTATATCTTCAATTTATAAGTACCAAGAGCATGACACTGAACCCTTGACTATAGTATCCTTCTAATACACTTGTCACCCACCTTGATCTTCTTCTCTCTTCTTCATCTTTCCTCCTAGAGAAACTCAGTGTCTATTTCGTTGTACTCCACCTCCACAACTTCCCTAGAGAATCTCAGTCTCTAGTTCTTCTAGAGTGAACCTCGACCTCTACTCTGATCACTTAGTAGAGTTTCTCTCTTGTTGCCCCAGAATAATTTGTTTCCCAAACTTCTCACTTTGCAAAAGAATCTACTGCCCAGACTTCACACTGCCAAAAATATTTTGCTACCTAGACTTTGCACTTCCCATAAGAATATTAGTTGTACCCATTAGATGATGATCTAGAAGAATCTTCATCCTTCCCTTTTGTTGCTCCTTGTTCATCCTCCTTCTATCCCACTTTCTTCTGTCTTCTTCTTTTCACTTTTCCAGTGAATGCTTGTATGAATTGTGTGCCTCCAAATGAGGTCGAGTAGGGCTATATATATACCCTTTTTCACTGCCCTTTAGGCCGACTTGACAATTGGATTTTAGGACAACTTCATCTTGCAACTTCTTCATAGTTTGTAGGCCTACTTGAAGGGTTTTGGTGACAAGTTCTTGGAGGATACTTTACATAGAAAATATTGACCTTTTTCCAAATGTAACATGACTTCATTTACATGAAAATGACTCTTTTATGACTAGATGTATAAACCCTAAATACTCTCAATGGGAGTCTTGACTCAAAAACAAAATTCATTTCTCATGAAACCCATGAAGCAAGTCAATATAATAATTTCATGTTTCTTATTTACATACCTTTACATAAAATCATAATTACATGTCATTATGAAGCCCAAACCTAGGTACACGTTTTCAAAAAGGGTGATACATATTTGCCGAGCATGCATCTCTTTTCCTTAAGCTTTGTGAATACTATGAAATTGATTGTGAAGATGTGGCTTGTATTATTTTCTGCCTCACCCTTGAAGATCGAGTTAGTCGATGGTGTCACACTCTACCACCTACTTCTATTCATTCTCTTAGCCATCTCGTTGATGAGCTTCATTTAGCATTTGATAGGTATGATTACCGATATGTTTATAAAAGGATAAACCAGCTTAGAATAAAGCCTAATGAACCAGTTGAGAATTTCTCTAATTGATTCCTTCACCTTTATTATGAATTTCCTGAAGAAGATACAGATTGGGATTTATTGAAACAAAAGTTTGAGCGTTTGGTTCATATCTGTTTGCATTGTGAATCCAGACCACCTAATGTTTCTTTGTCCCAAACTATTGTAAACCCAGAGATACCGCTAATTTCAGAGAAGGAACCTGTTGTTCATTTCGTTCCTTGTCCTCCTTTTCTAGTTCTGATGAAGGTGCCTCCTCTCGATGTTAATAAAGTTGGGGAATCTACAAATCAAATTCCTAATCCATATTTTCATTCTCCTTCCACTTTTCATGACTTAGATCCCATGGAGGAAAGCCGGAATGGCTCGTGAAGCCTATGGTGAATATTAGTCCCTTCATTCCTCAAGATGACATTAGCGCTCTTAACCTCAATCTTGAATCTAGTTCCACTGAAATTGTTATTTATTCAAAGGAAATTTGTTATCCTCTATCATATACATGCAATGACTCATTGTATCATGATCTACTTGATCAACCTGCTCCACCAACTAGTTCTTCATACTATTTTGATTTCCATGTTGCTAGTTCAAATTTGCGATCAGTTACATGGTAGTCACATTTCATAAGTAGAGAAGTAGGAAGTGAAGATTCTTTGCATATTTCTTCTCTTTTTCAAAGTCTTCCACGTGAAGATGGTGTTTCCTCATTCTTCGTTGATATTGAATCTGTTAATATCCGTAATAAATCAAATGAAATCAGTTTGTTTAGATCTATAGTATTGGGCAACAATCATTCTAATGATGATAATTTTATTGATGATGAATTACCAAGTGAACTAGTTGATATTTTGGTTTCTCATGAAGATTTTAATTTGAAATATTTAGATCTAGAATCTGTTTCGATTGAAGAATATGCTCTTATGGAAACTTCCTCTTTATCTCACTATCCCTCGTGTCCCCGAGTTTGCGGTGAATTAACTTGTGATGAAGATACTTCATGCTCTTCAAGTTCTTCATCTCATGAGTTAAATTATCAATTGGCACATGATAGTGAGGATATCCATGATATTGAATATTATTTCCATCCCTCATCATCTCTCATTTTGCATGACGACAATTCTTCAAATCAACTTACTCATGAAATTTCCTTGATTCATTGGGCCTCAGATTTGCAATCAGAAGAATCCTTCGACTTGAGTAATATGATTGTCTGAGTTGTAACATTAGATCAAATCAATGACATAAATGGCTACCATCCGGTAAGTAGTGGTCTCATTGAAATCAATGAAAGAAACTATCTTCACACCATGCATGATCTGGTTCAATCTTCGAAATGCGATTTTACAATCCTTGAAAGTTCCAGGACTTGTCAGGGAGGTGAGGCACTTCAACTTCCATTGAAGGTTATGTTAGGATCTCGCAAGATTGGCGAGATCCCCAAACTGAGTTAGGTCTAGTTTTCCTCGCACAACTCCTCTTTCTACATGGTTTCACTCTATGTAAATTCCTTCTTGAAGTATGTTTGGCATTACAAATATAATCTTTCAAAATTTCAAGATTCGATTTCTGATTGGATTCAAGTTTCTATTTCAGTTGATTCATCTCCATGAAAAACTCTTTATCTTAACTCAAGTTTGGAGAGTGTATCTCTCACAAAAGCATGGAACTGTGAAGTTGATTATTCTAAAGATTATCTTTGCCCAAAGGAGTCATACATGCCACTTTATTTTGCAAACAATTAGCTCTTAATCCTTCTTGTGAATATTCTGGTGCTAATATTTTTCTTCATTGCACCTGAATTCCTCTTGAGTGCCAATGAATGCATGGATTATATGATGAATCAAATTATTCTTCACTCCTTTTACCATGAATGGTTTCATGTGTTTTCTATACTATCATTCCTCTTTACTTCCTTCAATGATTACGATGCTAGTGTAGTATGTAAACAATTACAAGAAAATGGTTTGTTACACTCATCAAGCGAGGAATATGTTTCTATTATGCAGAGCATTTGTGAGATTTATCCTTGTTAATTACAAACTAGGAATATGATGCTTTGATCAACCCATCTAATCATGAGTTTGTCTCCAATGATTGTCATTCAACTTACTATTTTCCCATCAACACATCCAATGATAGTTTTTTTACGTCCTTTGATATTTATGGTTTTACATCTCACTATACGGGTACTTGTCAAGCATATGAGGCACTCCTGCACTCGCTGATGGTTATGGAAAGTCCTTGTTGTCTTGACATGCATTTTGAATATGATCAGATCTATTTTCCCTCTCAAGATTCTCATTGTAATCTTGTGGATCTAATTGAAAATTTATCTTTTTTAAGGATTTCAGGGTTTTCAAGTGGATTGTAACAAATCTTATGATCTAATCGCTGAATGGTTGGAGCAATATTATCTGGAAATATATGTCGCAAACAACAAGTTTCGATCTTTCCTCATGCTCGCTACGGAGTTTGGTGTACATGAAGATTTATTTGCAAGAATCTTAGGATGTTTGTTTAATGATGGTTTTCATCGGAAAGGTAAGAATGAAAGTTGGTTAAAATTAGTAACTATGAAATATATTTCTGCTGATAGGAAAGCCCTTAAAATTTGTGTGAAATTTATTCAAGTTCTTATATTTTCGGTTTCACATTTCTTTATATATTTTAAAAATTGATCATATGTTTGTGTATGCAGTTCAGAAGTAGCTATAGTGGTTACATTAGAAATTTCATTATATGTAACCATGACCTTCGAGCTAGCTAGGTTAGTAGTAGGTCTAGTTGCATATTAATTTCGTTTGCACATAAATCATGCACTTCCTTTATGTACTATTTCATTTGTTTCTAAATTCATCTTGCATCCTCTTTTCACTTAGCCTCCATTTGTTTTGTTCTTTTAATTTTGGTTTTCTTGTTGTGTCTTCTCCCTTTCGTATTTTGTTGAATAAGACTTTGCATGAAGGATGCCACTTTGGCTCGAAAACAATGTGGAAAAATAAGGGAGGGGCTTTGTGATGCTACAACATTTGGCTTACCTTTAGTGCTTCTTCTTCGTATTGGTTACACTTTTTGGTCGATAATTGTTTGACGGAAAATACAATACTTGCATAAGGAAATCTTTGTGTCAAACCATGATATCTGTGTCTATTCTCGGAACCTTACACCTTACTCAGTTCTTTATGTTTCAGTGTTTTCACGCTTATCCAATATAGTAGAAGAGGAAAAGGGGAAAAACCTAAACTAGAAAACTTAAATCAAAGGTATTTATATGCTTCTCTAAAGGAACAACCTCTCTGCTCTCAATAAGTTCAGATCCCTCTACCACCCATGAAATGAATAAGTGCATATACACAGTCCTATATAAATATATAAATAAAGGAGAGAGAAGAGAAATGCTTCCTACACAGAGAGGTGAAGCAAGCAACTCCATCAAGGTATTGTCCAGGGTCACTAGCAGTGAAGCAGCACCAGAGATGAAAAACTATACTATGAAAATATAAAGCTCGTGAATTATACTACCCTTTCATGATTCGAAACATTGTGATATTGTTGATCTTATGTTTGTGTTCAACTGAGAAAGGACAAAGGGGATTACGTTTATTCGTGGGGTAAGTGGGGAAGCCAAGGTAATTTGAACGATGAATCAATACTTCCTAAAGAACTAGACCCTACACAAAGAGTTTACTAAGGCAGAGAAGCTGGAGTTCTACCATTGTGTTGCCAAATGTTGTCGTTGCAACAAACACCCTCCAAAGTTTTGGAGCCTACTTTGGATCTTGTGATTCGCTGTTCCATAGTCACCTCTTGGTCAGTAATGCCTTGTTAATATTTCAGGCTCCCTTCTTTGATTTCAAATGTCAAAGCCACCTACTTACACATGCTCAGTTCGTAATGAATATATGAGCGCATTCTTTCACACAAGATTGAACAGGCCTAGCACAGTCTGTCAAGACAATGTATGTGCTATTCTAAACCCATGTAGACATTTAGTGCGCATGTTCATTGATAGTCTCTCACTTTGCATGTGTTGGTACTTCTATTTTGGTGAGTTTTTCACACTGTTGCTTTTGCATGCCTTCACTCTCACGAGTGTCATTTTCATGTTTTCGATTGTCATTTTTTTTTTCTTTCACAACTCTAATTAGTGTTGTTTTCATGTTAGATTTTCTCTGGAATGTGTCTCTTTCACCGTCATTCACATATTGCAAGTGTCGTTCCCTCTTTTCTTCCATATCACGTGTCATTTTTGGACATGAGAAGTGACACTTATCGCGTAAACTAGATTTTTGGATTTTTTCAAGGAAAAATCCTTATTATAATGATTTGTTCCTATCTTGTAGACATGTTTCACACTCATTTCCAAATTTTCAAGCATTGTCACACAAGTGTCGCCACTTTTTCCACAAAACATATTGTGTCACACTTGGTAGGAGTCATCCCAAATTTGTTGCATTGAGGAAGGCATGTTGTTCATACATTCTGAGTGTTCCTTGTCTTATCTTCAAGTGATCTAAGTGTGTGATCATGCTTAGAGTCTCTTTTTCTCATCTTCATCTCACTGATCCAAAACTTAGTCCAACTTTGAAAACTCCCCGACCGGGCCACTCAACCTCATTCTTCCCAGCCTAAACTACACACTGCACAGTCTTAACCTTCTAGCAGCATCCTTGTCCCTTGGCACTGTGCAATGCATCATCACTGCCTTCTAGGACTGTGCACTATGCAATCACAATGCTCAAATGTAGCCTTTGACCTTCAAAACTACGTAATTTCTCTCTCCTTCCTAGTTAGTACTGCACATTACGCAATTTCAAGGCCCAAGCCTCAGGCCTGAGCTCCTGAACTGCGTAATTTCACAATCACCTAGCCTCCCTAACTCCAAAAACTGCGCAATGGGAAAACTCAAGGCTCAAGCCTCCATTTGGAGTCCTTGAGTCCCTCAACTACGCAGTCCCTCTGCCCAAGCCTCCAAAATTGCGTATTGTGTAGTGTGAAGGATCAAACCCCAGGCTTGAGCTCTTAAGCCCCTCAACTCTGCAATCTCTTGAACGTAGCCATCTTGAACTACGCATTGCACATTTTCAAACCTCAGTCCTGTATCTTAGCCTCTGGAACTGCACAATCCCTTAGCCATTCACTCAACCAGTCACCAGTTCCATCCCTAACAAGTGAGTTCATGAAATATATTAGGTTAGGGGATTTCAGACTTACATCGGCTTGTCATGAACAATTTTTAGTTGCAGGTAATCTATCTTATCATGACAGGATGGTGATGTAGGAAAAGGAGAAGGGTACCATGCTAGAAGACACATATGAAGCTGAAGGGATATGATGATCACCAAGAAAGAAGACAAAGGAACACCAGATTACGCTAGAATATCAAGGATCAGGACCTCATGAAGGATCCATCTGATTCACAAACCTTTGGAGGGTGGATATGAAGAACAAATCATATCTCTCATGAATATGAATCATTACACATCTCTTATTGAAGAAAAAGCAACAACAAAGAGTGGCTTGACATTGTTATGTCATTATGCAATTGATGTCATCAGTGTCTTGTCATGTCAGGAGTCATCATGTGCCACATCATTTGTGGATTATGTAATCCTATATTGGAAAAGCTAATGTAAAGTGGAAGTCCAAGGTTCATCCATGTAATGTGAAAAGTCATGTGGGAGATGAAAGGTCAAATGGAAGTCAAATAGTCATGAGGGTAGCCCAAGAGTCACATGGGAAGTGAATGATCACCCCATTTGTTATATATATACCCTCATTGTACATGAGTCATACCTATCGCTTTCTTTTGAAAGCAATCAACTCCTAATCCTTCTTGTGAATATTCTAGTGCTAATATTTTTCTTCATTGAACTTGAAATCCTCTTGAGTGCCAATGAATGCATGGATGATCTGATGAATCAAATTCTTCGTCACTCATTTTACCATGACTGTTTTCATGTGTTTTCTATACTATCATTCCTCTTTGCTTCCTTTGATGATTACGATGTTAGTGTAGTATGTAATTAGTTACAAGAAAATGGTTTGTTACACTCATCATGCGAGGAAGGTGATTCTATTATGTAGAGCATTTGTGAAATTGTTCAAATTGATATATCCTTGTTAATTACAAACTAGGAATTTGATGCTTTAATCAACCCATTTAATCACGATTTTGTCTTTGATGACTGTCATTCAACTTACTATTTTCCCATCAACACATCCAATGACAGTTTTTTTACGTCCTTTGATCTTTATGGTTTTACATCTCACTATCCCGATGCTTTTCAAGCAGATGAGGCACTCCCGCACTTGTTGATGGTTATCGAAAGTTCTCGTTGTCTTGATATGCATGTTGAATATGATCAAATCTATTTTCCCTCTCAATATTCTCATCTTAATCTCTTGTCTCTAATTGAAAATTTATCTTTTTAAGGATGTCGGGATTTTCAAGTGGATTGTAACGAATCTTATGATCCAATCATTGAATGGTTGGAGCAATCTTATCTGGAAAGATCCGTCGCAAACAACAAGTTTTTATCTTTCGTCATGCTTGCTAAGGAGTTTTGTGCAGATGAAGACACATTCACAAGAAGCTTATGATGTTTGTTTAATGATGGTTTTCAATGGAAAGGTAAGAATGCGAGTTGGTTAAAAGTAGTAACTATGAAATATATTTCTGCTGACAGGAAAGACCTTAAAATTTTTGTGCAAGTTATTCAAGTTCTTCTCTTTTCGGTTGCACATTTCTTTATATAATTTTTAATAGATCATATCTTTGTGTATGCAGATCAGGAGTAGCTACAATGGCTACATTAGAAATTTCATTATATGTAACCATGACCTTCGAGCTAGCTAGGTTAGGAGCAGGTCTAGCTGCATATTAATTTGTTTTTCACATGAATCCTGCACTCCCTTTATGTCCTATTTCATTTGTTTTCTAAATTTTGTCTTGCATCCTCTTTTCGATTAGCCTCCGTTTGTTTTGTTCTTTTAATTTTGGTTTTATTGTTGTGTCTTCTCCCTTTCGTGTTTTGTTGAATAAGACTTCGCATGAAGGATGCCACTTTGGATTGAAAATAATGTGGCAAAATAAGAAAGGGGCTTTGTGACGCTACAACATTTGGCTGACATTTAGTTCTTGTTCTTCGTCTTAGTTACACTTTTTGGTCGATGATGTTCTGATGGAAAATATGATAATTGCATAAGGAAAGCTTTGCGTCAAACCATGATATCTGTGTCTATTCTCGAAACCTTACTGCTTCAATCGGTTCTTTATGTTCCGTTGTTTTCACGCTTATCCAATCTAGTATAAGAGGAAAAGAGGAAAACCTAAATGAGCAAACTGAAATCAGAGGTCTTTATATGCTTCTCTAAAGGAACAACCTATCTGCTCTCAATAAGTTGGGATCCCTCTTCCACCCATGAAATTAATAAGTGCCTATACACAACCCTATATGAATATATAAATAAAGGAGAATGAAGAGAAATGGTTCCTACACAGAGAGGTGAAGCAAGCAACTCTATCGGGGTATTGTCCAGGCTCAAGAGTTATGCAGTCCCTGTACCCAAGCCTCAAGAACTACGCATTTTGTAGTATAAAGGATCAAGCCCCAACCTTGAGCTCTTAAGCCCCTCAATTTTTCAATCGCTTGAACTTGGCCATCCCAAACTACGCATTGCATAGTTTCAAACCTCAGTCCTGGATCTTGGCCTCTAGAATTGCACAATCCCTTAGCCATTCACTCAACCAATCACCAGTTCCATCCCTAACAAGTGAGTTCATGAAATATGTTAGGTTGGGATATTTCAGACTGGTGTCAACTTGTCATGAATGATTTTTAGTTGCAGGTAATCTATCTTATCATGACAGGACAGTGATGGAGGAAAAGGATAAGGGGACCATTGCTAGAAGATACATATGAAGTTGAAGGGATAAGATGATCATTGAGCGAGAAGACAAAGGAACACCAAATTACAATAGAATATCAAGGATCAAGACCTCGTGAAGAATCCATCTTATTCACAACCCTTTGGAGGGTAGATATGAAGAACAAAGCATATCTCTCATGAATATGAAGCATTACACATCTCTTATTTAAGACAAAGAAAAAACAAAGAGTGGCTTGACATTGCTAAGTCATCATGCAATCAATGTCATCAGTGTCTTGTCATGTCACGAGTCATCATGTGCTACATCGTTTGTGGATTATTTAATCCTATATTAGAAAATTTAATGTAAAGTGGAAGTCCAAGATTCATCCATGTAATGTGGAAAGTCATGTGGGACTTGAAAGGTCATAGAGAAGTCAAACAGTCATAAGGGTAGCCCAAGAGTCACATGGGAAGTGAATGATCACCCCATTTGTTATATATACACCCTCATTGTACATGTAGAGGAATTTTCACCTTGGCTCCTCCTAAGAGGCATTGGAGAGGGAGATAGTTGTTTTGGAGGAGCAAGTGATTGCTCTAATGCTCCACTACTGGGGCTAGTGGTGTTCATTTTCTTGATGTATCTTGGAACTTTTACTTAATTCAGAATCTCGTTGAGATGGTACACTTTCATGCATATGTCATGAATATTGTAAGATTTTTATTTTAATATTTATGATGTATTTTGTTTCTCATCTGTAATAAGGAAATTGAACTATTTCAGTGGATTTGGCATTATCTTGTTAACAGAGTGTTGTATTTGCTTTAACAGTCATTGCTTCCTTGTGAACTATTTTGTTGGTTTATCAATGATTCATTCTTATGTATGTGGTCGTGTTCCTTTTCTAGATTAGTACTATTACTTTTCTTTAAAGGGCCCACTTTTCTCCCCCCTTTTGGTAGAAGTACCTTGATACTTTTCGCAGCTGAACATATCACAAGGCATACTCATTTTCTGATCTAAATATACATGTGTATTACTCTCTTGTACTTAACTTTGTATCCAAGGAAAGTCTACAACAATACATGGTGGTTGGACTGATACTTTGGATGGGGCTCCTACTCCAAACAATGTGAGGTCTAATTTGGACTTCACATCGAGGAGACCACCTTGGTTGACAGATTGCTAGCACCGTCAACAAAATGACGCTAGAAGGAGGGCCAAATGATAAGTTGTGCACGTTGAGTTTGTTTTGAACCTCTTATTTTAAATGCCTCATCCTCAAATCAGACTCTTGGGGTGCTTTTCTAACCCATCCCTAGTGAAATTTCAATCCCCGACGTGTCCCTCCATGACTTGACTCAACTCAAGTTTGATGGTTAGGGTGATACATCCTTTTCCAAGCATGCATCTCTTTTCCTTAAGTTCTATGAATACTATGAAATTGATTGTGAAGATGTGGCTAGTATTATTTTCTGCCTCACCCTTGAAGGTCGAGTTAGCCAATGGTGTCACACTCTACCACTTGCTTCCATTCATTCTCTTAACCATCTCGTCGAGGAGCTTCATTTAGAGTTTTATACATATGATTACCAAGATGTTTATAAAATAATCAACTAGATTATAATGAAGCTTGATGAATTAATTGAGGATTTCTTTAATCAATTCCTTCACCTTTGTTATGAATTTCCTTAAGAAGATATGGATTGAGATTTCTTGAAACAAAAGTTTGAGCATTTTGTTCATATCTCTTTTCATGGAAAATCCAGACCATTTGATGTTTCTTCTTCCCTAAGTCTTGTAAACCGAGAGACACCCCTAATTTCATAGGAGGAACTTGTTATTCCTTATGTTCCTTATCCTCCTTTTATAGTTTTGATGAGGATTCCTCCTCGCGATGTTAATAAAGTATGGGAATCTGCAAATCAAATTCCTAATACATCGTTTCATCCTCCATCTGCTTTTCATGACTCACATTCCATGGAGGAAATCCCAAAATGGCTCATGAAGCATATGGTGAAGATTTGTCCTTTCATTCCTCAAGATGACATTAGGGATCTTAACCTCAATCTTGAATCTGGTTCCATTGAAATTATTATTTCTGCAAATGACATATGCTATCCTCTATCATATACGTGCAATGAATCTTTGTATCATGATCTGCTTGATAAATCTGCTCCACCAACTAGTTCTTCACACTCTTTTGATCTCCATGTTGCTGGTTCAAATTGTGATCAGGTACAAGGTAGTCACATTTCGCAATTAGAGGAGCAGCAAGGTGAAGATTATTTCCATATTTCTTCTCTTTTACAAAGTCTTCCATGTGAAGAT
The DNA here is from genome assembly GCA_000404065.3 of Pinus taeda. NCBI lineage: Eukaryota > Viridiplantae > Streptophyta > Pinopsida > Pinales > Pinaceae > Pinus > Pinus taeda. The sequence goes on along the minus strand of APFE030727287.1, from coordinate 89,043 downwards.
GGTGTTTCCTCATTCTTGGCTAATATTGAATATGTTAATATCGGTAATGAACCAAATGAAATCTATTTGTTTCAATTTGTAGTATTAGGCAACAATCATTCTAATGATGATAATTTTGTTGATGATGAATTCCCAAGTGAACTAGTTGATCTTTCAGTTTCTAATGAAATTTTTAATTTGAAATATTTACATTTGGGATCTTTTTCGGTAGAAGAATTTGATCTTATGGAAACTTCCTCTGTATCTCACTATCTCTCATGTCCCACAGTTTGCAATGAATCAACCTGCAATGAAGATACTCCATGCTCTTCAAGTTATTCATCTCATGAGTTAACTTCTCAATTGGAACAAGATAGTGAGGATATCCATGATATTGAATATTCTTTCCATCCCTCATCATCTCTCATTTTGTGTGAAGACAATTCTTCAAATCAACTTGCTCATGAAATTTCCCTAATTTGTTCATCCTCAGATTTGCAATCAGAAGAGCCCTTCGACTTAAGTAATTTGATTGTTGGAGTTGTAAATTCTGATCAACTTAATGACAAAGATGGATGCCATCCGATCAGTAGTCATCTCATTGAAATCAGTGAAAGTAACCATCTTCAAACCATGCATGATTTGGTTCAATCTTCAAATGAAATTTTAAAATCATTGAAGGTTCTAGGACTTGTTAGGGAGGTGAGGCACTTGAACTTCCGTTGAAGGTTATGTCATGATCTTGCAACACTAGTAAGATCCCTGAACTAGGTCAGGTTTGGTTTTCTTCAGAAAACTCTTCTTTCTATAGGGTTTCAGTTGATGTAGATTCCTTCTTGAATTATGTTTGGCATTGTTGATATAATATTTCAAACTTTCAAGATTTGATTTTTGATTGGATTCAAGTTTCTATTTCATTTGATTCATCTCCATGCAAAACTCTTGCTCTTAACTTAGGTTTTGAAAGTGTATCTCTCACAAAAGCATGGAACTATGAAGTCGATTATTCTAAATAATATCTTTGGTCGAAGGAGTCATACATGTCACTTTATTTTGTAAACAAACAACTCCTCATCCTTCTTGTGAATATTCTGATGATAATTTGTTTCTTCATCGCATTTGAGATCCTCTTGAGTGCTAGTGAATGCATGGATTTTCTGATGAATCAAATTCTTCTTCACTCGTTTTCCTTGACAGGTTTCATGTATTTTCTATACTAGCATTCCTCTTTACTTCTTTTGACGATTACGATGCTAGCACAATATGTAACCAATTACAAGAAAATGGTGTGTTACACTCATCACACGAGGAAGATGATTTTATCATGTAGAGCATTTGTGAAATTGTTCAAATTGATCTATGTGTGTTAACTACAAGCTGCGAATTTGATGCTTTAATCAACCCATCTCATCATGAGTCTATCTTTGATGACTGTCATTCAACTTACTATTTTCCCATCAGCACATCCAATGACAATTGTTTTACATCCTTCGATCTTGTCAAGCAGTTGAGGCACTTCCACACTCTATGGTTATGGAAAGTCCTCATTGTCTTGAAATGTCTGATGAATATGATCATATCTATTTTCCCTCTCAATATTCCCATCGTAATCTCATTCCATATCTATTTTCCCTCTCAATATTCCCATCGTAATCTCGTTCCTCTAATTGAAAATTCATATTTTCAAGGATTTCAGGCTTTTCAAGAGGATTGTCATGAATTTTACGATCCAATTGCTGAATGGTTGGAGTAATATAACCTAGAAAGCTTCTTCGCAAACAACAAGTTTCAATATTTCCTCGTGCTTGATAAGAAGTTCGGTGTAGATGAAGACACGTTTTCAAGAAGTTTCCGAGGTTTGTTTAATGATGGTTTTGATCGGAAAGGTAAGAATGCTAGTTGGTTAAAGGTAGTAATTATGACTTGTCTTTTTGCGAACAAGAAAGGCCTTCAAATATTTGTGCAAGTTATTCAAGTTCTTATCTTTTCTATTTCACATTGATTTATCTCGGTTTTGATCGATCATATCTTTGTGTATGCAGGTCGGGAGCAGCAATGGTGACTACAAAGGAAATTTCATTATACATGACCTTGACCTTCTAGCTAGCTAGGTTAGGAGTAGGTCTAGCTACATATTAGTTTCCTTTGCACATGCATCCTGCACTCCCTTTCTGTAATCTTTTGTTTTTTTCTAACTTTCGTCTTGCATCCTCTTTTCAGTTAGCCTCCATTTGTTTCGTTCTTTTGATTTTGGTTTTTTTGTTGTGTCTTCTCTCTTTCATGTTTTGTTGAATAAGACTTCACATGAAGGATACCATTTTGGCTTGAAAGCAATGTGGAAAAATAAGAAAGGGTATTTGTGACGCTACAACATTTGGCTGACCTTTAGTCCTTCTTCTTCGTCTTGGTTACACCTTTTGTTCGATGATGTTCTGATGGAAAATATGATACTTGTGTAAGGAAATCTTTGTGTCAAACCATGATCTACGTGTATATTATGTAAACCTTACGCCTTCACTCGGTTCTTTATGTTTCGGGTGTTCATGCTTATCCAATCTAGTAGATGATGAAAAGGGAAAATATAAATGAGCAAACCTGAATCAGAGGTCTTTATATGCTTCTCTGTAGGGACAACCTCTTTGTTTTCAATAATTTGATATCCCTCTTCTTCCCATGAAATGAATAAGTGCTTATGCACAGTCCCATATAAATATATAAATAAAGGTGAAAGAAGAAGGCTTCCTGTGTAGAGAGGTTAAGAAAGCAACTCTGTTCGGGTATTGTCTAGGCACACTAGTAAGGGACCAATGCTTGTGTTCCTATAGTGACTTCGTCAGGGTATTGTCCAGGCTTGCTTGTAGTGGAGAAACACCAGAGATGAAAAACCTATACTCTAAAAATACAAAGCTCGCGAACTATACTACAATTTCTTGATTTGAAACATTTTGATATCGTTGATCTTATGTTTATGTTCAACCGAGAAAGGATAAAGGAGACTATGTTTATTCGTGGGGTAATTGGGGAATCCCGAGTAACCCAAACGATGAATCAATACTTCCTAAAGAACTAGACCCTGCACAAAGCGTTTACTAAGACATAGAAGTTGTAGTTCTACCAGTGTGTCACTAAGTGTTTTCACTGTGACAAACACCCTCCAAAAAAATTTCTACACTCGGATTTTGGAGCCAACTATGGATCTTGCAAACGTTTATTCCGTAGTCACTTCTTGGCCGATAATGCTTTGTTAATATATTAGCCTCCCTTCTTGGATTTCAAGTGTCAAATTCACTTGCTTACACATGCTCAGTCCGTAATGAATTCATGAGTGCATTCTTTCACGTAAGCTTGAATAGGCCTAGTGCATTCCATCAAGATAGTGTTTGTGCTATGCTCAACCCATGTCGACCGTTAGTGCACGTCTTCATTGAGAGTCTCTCACTTTTGGCTTTGTTGGTACTTCTATTTTGGTGAGTTTTTCAAACTTTCATTTTTTCGCACCTCTGCTCTTGAGAGTGTTGTTTTCATGTTTTTCACTGTCACTTTTACTTTTTTTTTTTCACTGTAATTAGTGTGTTTTCATGTTATCTTTGCTCTGGCATGTGTCGCTTTCACCTTCATTCGCATATTGCAAGTGTCGTTTTCTCTTTTCTTTCCATATTATATGTGTCATTTTTAGGCATGGGAAGTGTCGCTTATCGCGTAAACTAAAGTTTTGACTCGTTTGAAGGGGAAATCCTTGTGATAATGAGTTTTTCCTATCATTTAGACATGTTTCACACTCATTTGCAAAGTTTCAATCACTATTGCACAAGTGTCATCACTTTCATTGTAATGTATACCTTTTTTGTTGCACTTGGTAGTAGTCATCGCAAAGTTGTTGCATTGAGGAAGACATTTTGTTCATACATTCTGAGTGTTCTCTTTCGTGTCGTCAAGTGATATAAGTGTGTGATCATGCTCAAAGTCTCTCTTTTTCTTACCTTCATCTCATTGATCAAACACTTAGTCCAAGTTGGAAAACTCCCCCATGGGGCCACTCAACCTCATTTTGCGCAGCCTAAACTACGCACTACATAATATTAGCCCTCTAACAACATCCTTGTCCCTTAGCACTATACAATGCACATTCAATTCCTTCCAGGACTGCGCTCTACGCAATCAGAGTGCACAAATGCATCCTCTTTACTCCAAAACTGTGTAATTTTTCTCTCCTACACAATTAGTACTGCACATTACGCATTCTCAAGGCTCAGGCCCCATCCCTTGTGAAAATTCGGCTAACCCTGAATCCTATTGCAGTGAGTAATGTTAATTCTTCTAATTGTTAATTTAATTAAACAATTTACTTGTTGTGAACTATGAAAAATATCTAATTGAACACATTGCAACCTTCAGAAATAAAATACTGTGGAAGAAGTAAAAATGTTGGAATAAATATATGCACACACTTAATATGACACCGTTATTTTTGGACAAAGTCCCCAGAAAAATCCAACTCAGGAAAATCGGTGCAACAATTGAGGGTTTTATATTATGTAGTAGTGAAATCTTAGTGCAAACTATGGATTCTTAAACTAGCTATCCAAACAGAGAAATAACTGGAAATAATAACTAGCGAGAAAAAATTCTCAGTCCACAAGTGATCCCACACTGACCTCAATTCGAATTGAGCTACTCCTTTCTCCCTCTGCGTAGTCATTGCATTAGCCTATGCAGTTACTGCTTCCCACAAGCTCAAAACTACATCTCCCCTCACTGTCTCATCATTTGTTGTCTAGGAAACTGATACTCTTTGCCTCCGGACTCTCTGCTCAGCTTCTAGCTCAAAATCTCGACTTCTCCCCAGCAAAATAAAAATCATCCTAAGAGGGCTCTATGATGCCTCTCTGTGGAAATCACTACCTCTCTACAATGTACTCATCGGAACTAGAAAATCTTCCTCCAACCTCACTATCTCTACCCTTCTCTCACTGCTTCGACCTCATTGAATCACTTCTGGCAACACACAATTGCTACTCTGGGAATTGATTTCTCAGCAAAATCAAACTTTGCAAGTGTATTCTCCAAGCCCCATTGACTTTCTTCTTATAACCCTCTGTTGAGACTTCAACGGCTAAGATTAGATCTTAATCTATATCTAGGATTAACTAGAAGTTGATTCGTGGGAGTTTATAGAATATTCACACCATAACTTAATTAATTTTGATTAATTAGTCATATTCCCTAAGTTTAGACTTAGGAAATATTTAAAAAATGACTAATAATCTAATTATGTCATCTCTATGTGGAATTTACATAAACAGTTTCTGGGTTTTGGAGATCTCATGTATTCTAGCCTCTCCACCAAATTTTGTGGCTAGAACACATCCAATGCTGCAAAAACTAACACTCCCTCTTAGCAAGGAATGTGTTCTAGTGTTGCTCCCCCTTGTAGTAACACCCTGTCTCTGCATCAGCTCTTGTCATGTTGCTAATGTTTGGCCATACTTTGTAGTATACCTAGGGGTGATACTATAGTGTTGGCATTATGATTCAGGTTTGGCGCTATGGCACATGTGTTGTACTTGATGGCAACTCACTCAAATGGCAAATCACTGTTCAGGATCTCAAAATGATAGCCCACAGGCATGCTTAACAAAAGCTGCAGACCCATAGGTGCCGCGAACAAGAAGTGCGGACATTCCCGCAGGTTCTCTGTTCAAAAGGTGTGGATCTCAAATTTACTCACTTCAATGCAGAGAAGCGCGCGCATGTGGGAATTTTATGATTGATCCATGGTATTTAGTCTGACGTGGATGATCCTATGGTTTTGGTTCGTGGTATAGCATCTAAAATATTGAACCCCGGTTTTGGGTCCCTTGTATTGGTTTTCTATGGTTTTGATCCATGGTTTGAGTAAGGGCTTGCCTATAAAAAGGAAAGGAGATCATTTGGCTAGATACTTGAACATTGAATATCTTAAGATCTGAAATTTTGGGTGATCAGTTTGAAAAGCTAGATCTAGAACAAAGAGAAAATTGTAAATTGTAATTCGGATCTATTGATAGGTCGTGATCTCTTTGGCGCATGATCAGATCTATGGATCTGACAGTCTGTGGCACATTGGAGGACTGATAATTTGGCTCTATACAGAGGTCTGCAGGTGTGGAGGAACGCAGCGCAGCAGAAGGCACAGGTGCGGAGGTACGCAGCGTAGTAGACGGATCAGGTGCGAAGGTGCGTCGAACCAGAAAAGAAGAAGGTGCGGAGGTGTGCAGTTGAATCAGCGGAGCAGGTGTGGAAGTGCGCTTAACAATAGACGGTGCAGGTGCGGAGTTGCGCAAACTCATCACGGCAGAAGTGCGGATATCTGCAGGTTTCCTTCGATGAAGTTGCAAACCTTTCTTGAAATATATTTTAGCTGTATTTTACCTGTTTCTGTAGAGATCTGGGTTTAAATTGGTGTCTGGTTACTGGTGTTATTTTCTGGTTACTGCATTCTGAGAAGTTATTTGTTTAAAGAAGATTGGGTGATGCACATGTACTTGATGTTTTGAATCTAGTTTGAAAATTTATGAAACGTGGTTCCCGAAAGAAAAGTGAAGGTTGTAGCCTTCTGTAGGTCAGCACCTACGTACTAGTATTTCAACTAGTACAAGAGCTAAGGGGGTTGTTGCTCCCTTCCAAAAGAAGTTGGAAAATGAGAGAGGGTTGTAGCTCTCTGCAGGTTGCAACTTGCGTACTGGTAAAAGACTGCACCAGTACAAAATCATTGTAAGAAGAAGTTTCTAATTGAAAGAAGATAGAGACATATTGCAACAGGTGGTTTTCACCCACATTGGGTTTCCACCTTACATCTTGTGTTCCTTGGTGTGACTATCTATTTTGTGTTCCTGCACATTATTCTATGGTTCTCACATACAGATTAATGACAAACATCTGAAGAATAAATTAAATTATAAGTTTGGAAGGTATATGGAAGTTTCAATTGTCAGATCTGAAAATATTTGTATAAATTGATAAAAGTTTGATAATACTGATTCACTCCCCCTCTGAGTATTATTTCTAACAATTGGTATCAGAGCGGGTCCTTTAGAAGAAGCTTGATCGCTTGAAGGAAGATCTATCATCATGAGCAACTATGAGAGAGAAGCAACGATCAGGCCACCAATTTTTGATGGGACCAGCGTCGTCTATTGGAAGGTAAGAGTCACTGCCTATCGTCAATATCTTGGTACAGAAGTTTGGGATATCATAGATACAGGGTACACATTTCCATCAACCACTCCAACAGATCCGGCTGAGAAGAAGAAATATGAAACCAATGCAAAAGCAGTCAATACTCTATTAGGATGTCTATCTCAATCAGAATTCGTCAAGGTTATGCAATATAAATCCGCTAAGGAAATATGGGACAAGATCGTTTTGAGATATGAAGGAGATGAACAGGTAAAACGAGCAAAACTTCAAACCCTCAGAATTCAGTATGAGAATCTTAGAATGTACAATGATGAAAGTGTGGCTAACTATTTCCTATGTATAGATGAGATTGTTAATTGTATGAAAAACTTGGGTGAAGAAATAAAATAGGCTGTTGTGGTTGAAAAGGTTCTAAGATCTTTGTCTCCTAAGTTTGAATCAAAAGTTTCTGCTATAGAAGAAAAGGAGAATCTACAAAAAATTACCATGTCGCAGCTACATGGAATCCTAACTGCGTACAAAATGAGGAAAGGAGGACCATCATACAGAAGAGAAGCCGTGTTCAAGGCTGCAGGTAGGAGATTACTATGAGTCAGGGCATATGTCAGAAGAAGAGGAAGAATCAAATTTTGTCAAGAACCTTCAACGGGGTGCAGGAAGATTTAGAGGTAAGTTACCCTTCAAATGCTTTGCTTATGGAAGAGTCGGTCACTATGCTGCAAAATGTCCTCATAGGGATAAACTTGACAAAGGTAAGGAACATGTTAGATGGAACAAGAAACATAATGTAAATAAGAAAAGCTATTACACTCATGAAGACAGTGATGGACTTTCAAATAGTGATGAAGATGAACGAGGTAATAATTATAGACTTGTAATGGCTTTTGAAGATGATGATTTCATGGATGATATAGATGAAGAAGGTCTTTATGAAGAGATTTCTAAACTCAAAATTTGTTTAGAAGAGAAAAATATGATTATTGATACTCTGCAATTTCAACTGGCTGAAAAGGAAAAACATCATGAAAAGTTAGAATGTGAAATTGTGGGACTTAGAAAAGAGATTGAGAAAACAAAAACTCTTAATCTTAGATTTGTTAAAGGATCTGAAACTCTAGATGAGATTATCAATGTGCAGCGCTCTCCCCTAATCAAGACAGGTCTGGGATATAATGAAGAAACATCTCAAACGAAACCATCCACCTCCAAAAGTTATCTTGATGCAGCAAGGAGGAGTGAGCAAAGGCCCAATGGAGATCACTAGGTAAATCAGGGACGATTTACCTCAAGAATGAACAAAGACTACCAAGTAAATCGAGGGCAATCTACTTTAAGGATGAACATATGCTACAACCATCCACAGGTAAAACCTTCTCAATTTTCCTCAAGAATGGATGTCAATAGAGACTACAATCATCTGGCTGGTATATATGATAATCATAGGAGTTTCTTCAATGGCCAATGTTTCTCTTGTCACAACTTTGGTCACAAAGCATCTCAATGTGTTGCCTATAAGACAATCATGACTAGAGAAGCCCAAAAACAAAGAAGTATGTCTGGAATCACAAAAAGGACCTATAACAACTTTTCAGCCCTTGAAAATGAAATTGAATGTTCTATTTGTAATAAGTTCGGTCATGAAGATTCTGAATGTAGGAGCAGGTTTTGGAAGACAACTCAGAAGGAACAAACCTCAAGTGCCAGAACATGGAGAATGAAGGAACCGCAACCAGAAAGATGTGGGATAACTTTATATGCAGAAGGACAGGAAAATCATTGGTACATCGACAATGGATGTTCAAAACATATGACGGGTGATAAGGAAAAACTTTACCCATATAGTGCCTTAGAAAAGGAGAAGAAGGTCACACCCTTGCGCTCATAAAAGGTAAAGGTTCAGCTCTGTTGAAAGAAAAAGTTAAAGCTGGAAATGTTATGTATGTTGATGGCTTAAAGCATAATCTATTGAGTGCAGTCAGATGTGCGATCAAGGAACTGAGGTAATATTTCAATGAAATGGATGTAGTGTTCGTGATCTTGATACAGGAGAAACAGTGATCAAAGCACAAGAACTCCAAATAATGTATACATATTCAAAGAAGGAAAACATCAATGCTATCTAAGCAAGAATGATGAACACTGACTATGGCACTGGAGATTGGGGCACCTAAGCTTCTCACAAATAAGGAAAGCATGCAAATACTAGGCAGTTCGTGGTCTTCCAGACATCAGAATTCCAGACAATACAATATGCAAGTCATGTCAGTTTGGTAAGAAAACCAGAACTAACTTCCCTAAGAAGGAAGGATCAACTAGCAAGCCTCTTGAGCTAGTCCATACAGATGTATGTGGTCCATTTAGGACAAGGTCACCTCGAGGATAAGAATAATTTATATTATTCATAGACGACTTCTCCAGGATGGTTTGGTTAGGACTTATGAAGCACAAAGACAAAGCATTCGACAAATTCAAATCTTTCAAAGACTTGGCTGAAAAAGAATCAGATCTCAAAATTAAGTGCCTCGGGTCTGACAGAGGTGGGGAGTTTACCTCAGATGAATTTTTCAATTTCTGTGAAGAACATGGAATAAGAAGAGAATTCTCTACAACCAGGACTCCTCAGCAAAATGGAGTAGTGGAAAGGATGAATAGAACAGTTCAACAAATGGCTTGTGCTATGCTTGATGAATCTGGAACTCCCGTAACTTTTTGGGGTGAAGCTGCATTTGCTGCAGCTGTTATTCTCAACAAAACAAACGTCCAGGTGAACAACACTCAAACTCCTCATGAGCTCTGGTATGGTGAGACTCCTTCAGTGAAATATTTCAAAATTTTTGGAAGCAAATGCTATATCAAAAATAATGATGAACAACTTGGCAAGTTTGAACCTAGAGCAGATGAAGGCATTCTCCTTGGTTACTCTCCCCACAACAAAGCTTACAAGTGTTATAATAAAAGGCTTGGAAAAATTGTTGAAAGTATTGATGTAGTGGTTGATGAAGAAGAAAACACTCCCAGACAGGTAAGATCTGAAGACTTCGAAGATGATGAGGACTATCCATCATCATCAAATCAGATTCATGATGAAGAAGAAACCCATGAGGCACCAGAGGAACATATAAGAATAGAAGAAAAGACTCCATCTAGGTATGTTCAAAAGAATCATCTAGAATCTCAAATTTTGGGTTAAAAGGAGGCAAGCATACAAACAAGAAGAACAATTGCAGAAGCTTCAAGCTATTTGACATTACTCTCCTCCACTGAACCACAAAATGTAAAAGAGGCATGCAAAGATGAATGCTGGGTCAAGGCAATGGATGAAGAACTTGAGCAGATCGAAAAGAACAACACTTGGGAGTTGGTTCCTAGACCAAAAGATAAGAATGTCATAGGGACAAAATGGATCTTAAAAAACAAGTTGAATGAAAATGGGGAAGTAATTGGAAACAAGGCCAGACTTGTTTGTAAAGGGTATGCTCAAATAGACTTTGAAGAAACTTTTGCTCCCGTTGCAAGACTTGAGGCCATCAGGATGTTCCTTGCTCTCTCTAGCTTTCAGAAGTTCAAAGTATTTCAAATGGATGTGAAATCAGCCTTTCTAAATGAAGACTTAGAAGAAGAAGTGTACATTGAGCAACCAGATGGTTTCATCCTTGGGAATGATCCAAATCTTGTATGCACACTAAAAAAGGCTCTCTATGGTCTCAAACAGGCTCCAAGGGCTTGGTACTATTGGTTGGACAAATACCTTCATCAACAAGGTTTTTGAAAAGGATCAGCAGATAGCAATCTTTATATAAAAATTGAAAATGACAAGTTGCTAATACTTGTTGTGTATGTAGATGATATTATCTTTGGCAGTAATGAAGAAGCTATGAGTCAAAACTTTGCCTTGGTAATGAAGAAAGAATTCGAAATGTCTTTGCTTGGAGAGCTGACATATTTTCTTGGTCTACAAATCCAACAAAATGAAGGCGATATCTTTTTATCTCAAACCAAGTACCTCAAGCAGATCTTGAAGAAATATGGCATGGAAGATTCGAAACTAGTATGTACCCCTATGGTTACAGGATACAGCCTTAGTGCAAATGATGAAGCAGCAACAATACATCAACCAACCTATAGATCCATGATTAGAAGTCTGATTTATTTGACAAGTACCCGACCAAACATCATGCATGTAGTGGGAATAGTTGGAAGATTTCAGGCAAAACCAAAGGAAACTCATCTTCAGGCAGTCAAGAGAATCTTCAAGTACCTTCAACGAACTCAAAACTATGGTTTATGGTATCCTAGAAATACAGATCTCACACTTCATGCTTATATAGATGCAGATTGGGCTAAAAGCGTGGATGACAGAAAAAGCACTAGTGGAGGTGCATTCTTCATGGGTTCCAGATTAGTATCTTGGTTCAACAAGAAACAAAGTTCAATTGCTTTATCTACAGCTGAAGCAGAGTATGTGGCTGCTGCATCTTATTGCACACAACTTCTTTGGATGATGCAAACTTTGCAGGACTTTCAAATCACTTGTACTCCACCTATCTCCATCCTATGTGATAATACAAGTGCTATCAGCATTTCAAAGAACCCAGTCATGCATTCAAAGACCAAGCATATACCTATAAAATATCATTTTCTTCGGGAACAAGTGCTTGAACAAAAGGTCAAGTTGGAGTATGTTCCGTGTAAGGAACAAGTTGCTGATATACTCACCAAACCTCTGCCCAGGGAGACCTTTGAATACCTCAGGAAAAAGCTAGGGGTAGTTGATGCATCATCTTGTTGTTGAATCTCATCTGTTTCAGAGATTGTTGGTTGTACGCGAGTTTCATATGGGGTATACGCGTACAATCGCTGGTTTATGGTTTTGTCAAAGATAAACTGGCACAGGTTCAAGGGGAGCATATATTCTTCTAATAATGCATTGTTGGCATTATTGTAGAAGATATTGGTGGAGAAATTATAGAAGAAGAACATGGATTCTGATCTGAATATTTCTGCTAATATTTTTTCTCTATGTCTTATATTTCTTTTTATCAAGGTCATGTAACGGCCTATGTTCGGGATGAATGATGTAATTCTCTTGGTTGTCATATGTAAATTTCTGATGTAACCCCACTTGGTTGGGAGAATGATCCCCACTTAGTTGGGTGATGAATGTATGTATAGAGTCTTTTGGTGATAGGAAGGTCATTTATGGTGTATGGTGGATTATGGTTCTTCTTGAAGAAAATCTCTTTTGTAGATCTGGCCTACAGTGAGGGGAAGCATGATGAACACAGCAGAGCAGAGACTCCAGCATGTTCTCAGGGGGAGCATAACCCTTTGCCCTTGATGACAAAGGGGGAGAATGACTTTGAGATCTTGGGGTTGCCATCAAGTCCAAAGGGGGAGATTGTTGGCATTATGATTTAGGTTTGGCGCTATGGCACAGGTATTGTACTTGATGGCAACTCACTCAAATGGAAAATCACTGTTCAAGATCTCAAAATGATAGCCCGTAGGTGCGCTTAACAAAAGCTACGGACCCACAGGTGCCGCGAACAAGAAGTGCAGACATACCCGCAGGTTCTCCGTTCAAAAGGTGCGGACCTCAAATTCACTCACTTCAATGCAGAGAAGCGCGCGCATGTGGGAATTTTATGATTGATCCATGGTATTTAGTCTGACGTGGATGATCCTATGGTTTTGGTCCGTGGTATAGCATCTAAAATATTGAACCCCGGTTTTGGGTCTCTTGTATTGGTTTTCTATGGTTTTGATCCATGATTTGAGTAAGGGCTTGCCTATAAAAAGGAAAGGAGATCATTTGGCTAGATACTTGAACATTGAATATCTTAAGATCTGAAATTTTGGGTGATTAGTTTGAAAAGCTAGATCTAGATCAAAGAGAAAACTGTAAATTGTAAGGCGGATCTATTGATAGGTCGTGATCTCTTTGGCGCATGATCAGATCTGTGGATCGGACAGTCTGTGGCACATTGGAGGACTGATAATTTGGTTCTATATGAAGGTCCGTAGGCGATCCACAGCATAGGTGTGGAGGAAAGCAGCACAACAGAAGGCGTAGGTGCGAAGGTACGCATCACAGTAGACGGATCAGGTGCGAAGGTGTGCCGAATGAGAAAAGAAGTAGGTGCGGAGGTGCGCAGTTGAATCAACGGAGCAGGTGCGGAAGTGCGCTAAACAGTAGAAAGTGCAGGTGTGGAGTTGTGCAGACTCATCACAGTAGAAGTGCGGATATCCGCAGGTTTCCTTCGGTGAAGTTGCAGACCTTTCTTGAAATATATTTTAGCTATCTTTTACCTGTTTCTGCAGAGATCTGGGTTTAAATTGGTGTCTGGTTACTGGTGTTATTTTCTGGTTACTGCATTCTGAGAAGTTATTTGTTTAAAGAAGATTGGGTGATGCACATGTACTTGATGTTTTGAATCTAGTTTGAAAATTTATGAAACGTGGTTCCCGAAAGAAAAGTGAAGGTTGTAGCCTTCTGTAGGTCAGCACCTACATACTAGTATTTTAGCTAGTACAAGAGCTAAGGGGGTTGTTGCTCCCTTCCAAAAGAAGTTGGAAAAAGAGAGAGGGTTGTAGCTCTCTGCAGGTTGCAGCCTGCGTACTGGTAAAAGACTGCACCAGTACAAAATCATTGTAAGAAGAAGTTTCTAATTGAAAGAAGATAGAGACATATTGCAGTAGGTGGTTTTCACCCACATTGGGTTTCCACCTTACATCTTGTGTTCCTTGGTGTGACTATCTATTTTGTGTTCCTGCATGTTATTCTATGGTTCTCACATACAGATTAATGACAAACATCTGAAGAATACATTAAATTATAAGTTTGGAAGGTATATGCAAGTTTCAATTGTCAGATCTGAAAATATTTGTATAAATTGATAAGAGTTTGATAATATTGATTCACCCCCCCTCTCAGTATTATTTCTAACATATGGGGTACAGAGGGAGGTATCCAAGGGAATAATGTAATAATGTGATGGGCCATAGTTAATAAATAAAGTGGTTAACTTGCATCATGTAAGGGACCACATGTAGTTAGGAATAATGTGATAAGCCCATTGTATTAGATATATGGTATTGACAGCCCCATGGTATTGTATGTATGAAGCCTATATAGAGGCTAGAGACTCACCATTGAGAGACGTGAATGATTATTGTATTGGCAAGCATATGGCTTGTGTAGTGTTCTCCTTCCTTAAAGAGTGATTGTATGGTGTAACCCTACCTCAAGGGTTTTGATTAATAAAGATATGAAGTTATTGTCTTCTATAGTTTTATTTCTTGGGCGAAGAGGGGAAGCATTTCTTTTCTTTTTTTGCAAGACTCTTTGGGGGGTGGGTTTGCAAATCAGGTCTAAAAATTTTGGTACAAAATTTGAAAAAACCAATAGCAGATCTGGATTTTGTGTAGAAAAATACCCAAATTCATAAAATATCTTAAGTCAATATATTTGAACCTTTGGAAAGGGATCTCTCATGGTTTCATTTTAGAGATGAGGCGGCCAAATGGTGGAACTCACTTGACAACAAGAAGTTTCTTAACCTTCCTAATCAAGAATTTGAAAATTTATTTTTGGACAAATGGTCTCATGCTAGAAAATAGGAAAATGGGACACATAAGGAGTTATTTTCAGAAGGTGTCTCCTTATTACAAGTTCATGGATGTATTTTGAAAGAGAAGATAATTGTGTCTATCATGTTGGGTTGTGTTATGTTCTTTTCCACATAGTTAACAGGGGGTTTGAGGGGTACCCGTAACCCCACTTTATGGGGTCCGGGGCAGCGCCCCGGAAAATTTTGGTTTTTCACCCTATGTTAGGTTGGGTGGACCCACCTATGGTTTTTTGCATGATTTTCACACATGTTTTTTGGACGCGATGGTTTTCGATCCATGGTATTGGATGCGATGGTTTTTTGGTCCATGGTATTG
>APFE030727287.1:40805-70954 GCA_000404065.3 Pinus taeda | reverse complement strand
GTTCAAGTATGGGGTTAGTACAGGGAACTATAAGGATAGACTGTGACACCCAAAGTGCAATTTTCTTGGCAAAGAACCCTGCTTATCATTCAAAGACAAAGCACATTGATGTTCAGTATCACTTTGTGAGGGATATGATAGAAGACAAAAAGGTGTGCTGGTAAAGGTGGACACTTTGAAGAATACTGCAGATGCATTGACAAAATCTGTTAGCTCTGAGAAGTTCTCTTGGTGTAGAGAACAATGGGTGTTTCAGGGCTGGAAAAATGACTAAGCTCTCCTGTGGAAAGAAAACAACAAGTGGGAGATTGTTGGGTTGTGTTATATTCTTTCCACATAGTTAACAGGGGGTTTGAGGGGTATCCGTAACCCCATTTTATGGGGTCCAGGGCAGTGCCCCGAAAAATTTTGGTTTTGGACCCTATGTTAGGTTGGGCGGACCCACCTACGGTTTTGTGCATGATTTTCGCACATGTTTTTTTGACGCGATGGTTTTCAATTCATGGTATTGGATGTGATGGTTTTTTGGTCCATGGTATTGGACGCGATGGTTTTCGGTCCATGGTATTTGATGCTTCGGCATGTATAAATATGTAATTTAACATTGAAAGGAACATAATGCAAAATCAAGCTGGTAGTCCTGGTTTTGGGATCCAGGGGAAAATCTCTGTGCATATGTGTTTTTATGTGTTATGCTCTCGCATTGTTTATTTTTCTGTGATTTGGAATTCGTATGCAGGTAATTTCTGTACGGGGTTAAAACCTACATATCAATCCTAATTGCAAGCATAATTTTATTAATGTTCATTTGGCTAAAATATTGCAAGTCCTAGCCAAACAAATGGAGCACACACAGGTTAATAATGAGGAGGTGCAAGTTTATAAAGATTTGAAGATTTCTATGGATAAGTATGTATTGCATTCTGATTTTTATGCTTCATGTATGGTTAATGTGGATGTTGTTTTGGGATACCCTTGGATGGAATCTATTGGTACTATCAATATTAATGTGTAGAAGAAATTCCTGAAGCTCTGGTATAAAAAGAAAAAAATTACATTACAATATATTTCCATCAATAAACAGGTAGATTCCAAGGAGGTTGAAGCTAAAAATGTTGCAGGTACTGACACATCAGATGAGGATTCCGTGGTTGAATTAATATTGGAAGATAAGAAACAACCATGGGTGCCACAACATGTACCAAATACCAATTAGGCTCCATTAGGTGGTGAATTAAAGAAAGATACAACATTGGTTAAAACTTTAGCATATCACCACCTAGATCACCCAGCAAGGAAACAACCAACAAGGTGACAATGAATTAGCAACAAGGAAAACAACCCATGCACGAAAAATTGAGAGGAGCGATGATCCACCCACATCACATCAACATAGAGGAACCGCCAGCATCAACTCCCATCTCAAGCGAGCGAGGCACCGACTATATCGAGTAATCACCTGTCTCTAGGATGACTAGATGCACGTGCATAGTGCTAGTGGACTACTCTTTTGAGTAGTTCTTATTATTTGTGTTCTTCTTATGTTTCGGGTAAGAAACATGTTTAAGGGGGGTGGAATGTAGCATACGTAGGGGGGATATTATGGGTTACAAAGAGACGTACCCAAGGGAATAATGTAATAATGTGATGGACCATAGTTAATAAATAAAGTGGTTAACCCGCATCATGTAAGGGACCACAAGTAGTTAGGAATAATGTGATAATCACATTGTATTAGATATATGGTATTGAAAGACCCATGGTATTGTATGTATGAAGCCTATATAGAGGCTAGAGACTCCCCACTGAGAGATGTGAATGATTATCATATTGGAAAGCATATGGTTTGTGGAGTGTTCTCCTTCCTTAAGGAGTGATTGTATGATGTTACCCTACCTCAAGAGTTTTAATTAATAAAGATTTGAAGTTCTTATCTTCTATTGTGTTATTTCTTGGGCATATTTGGTATTTTATTATATTTTCAGGTCAGATCTACTACATACTTCCCATCAACCACTACACAACTTTGATATATGATGCGTCTATGTTGTTGTTGACACTACCATAGTGCTGCCAACACTACATCTATAATGAAACGCCCTCTCATTTGTTGTTGTTGCAACTGCAAAATTTACAACTGAAAAGCATACAGAATACTGAATCAACTGTGATCAGTATGATGCATCTGTCCCCCAAGGCTTTGAATGTTGTTAGTATATGCATTGTCACTGATGCATCTTCATTGTTGTTGACTCTGCACTGTACCATCTGCACTGCTACTAACTATGCACTGCACTCGAAAACATTTGACCACTACTAGCCTCTGCATCTCTCACTCTGGCATCTGACTACATCAACTCTCACTGATCCATCCTACTACTAAATATTGTGGGCCCCTGTAGCAAGGTTCTGATTCAAGAGGTGGACATTGTCAAAAAATCCTGCACATTTGTAGCACTCTGGGTCTACAAAACCAAATCACCCCATTTGACTCCTGGGGGTATGTCAACAAACATAGAAAATTCTTCCTCCAACCTGGAGGAAATCCTATCAATCTATGTTGATGTTGCATGTTTCTCTTTCTTCTCCTCCTTCTCCTTCTTCCCGAGAGGACATTGGGTGTTGTAGTGGCCAAGCTCACCACATATGAAGCACTTGACCTTCGACATGTCCTTCTTCTTTCTCCTCTACTCCCCCTCTCCTCGACTGAGACCCTTCAATGTGAGGGCCACATTATCCTTCTCCTTCACCTTCTTTGATCCACAACAATTTCCATCGATGGATATCTTCACTAAGTCTTGCCTCAACTCCTCTTGCTGCAAACCGGCCCACATCCTGTCCCACCTTGGCAAGGTATCTCTACCCAAAATTCTTTGGACAAATACCTGGCACTCCTCAGAGACACTGTTTAGTGCCAATCATACTAGCTTTGTGGCTTGAGGTGTTGCTCCAATAACTGACAGTTGATCTCGGACCTCTTGAATCCTGGTGAGGTAGGGGTCTATGCACTCCCCCTTCTACATCCTGGTACATCTAAGCTCTTCCTCTAATTACATCTTCTGCTACTTGGAAGTGCCTTGGTATAGAATGGAAAGTGTATCCAACATCTCCTTGGTTGTTCCTGGGCTTGCTATGTGTGATACAATATGATCTCAAACACCGACAAGAATCAACCTATTTTCCCTCACCATCTCCTTTCGATATTCCTTTAGTTGATCTTCATTTGTGGGGATAGCTACCACTGCATCTATGAATGGCTTCATGCCATATTCGTCCAGAAGGAAGGACATGCTTTCCTTCGAGATGACATAGTTGGAAGCACCATCCAACCTATCCTAATCTGGTAGTCGGGAAGTGGCCATATAAACAAAATAAGTCGAAATCCTCCTCTTCTCTTCTGCTCAACTGCTGCTAGGCTCTACTTACTCCCTACTGGAGTGAGTAAATTTTCTCACAACGACTATTGATCTACACGAGAAAATTGAACTTCTGAAGCTAGAAGTCCCCTGAGGAAAATTTCCCTCAATGTGTGCTCTTTCTTCCTCCCGACACTATTTTGCACTAGAAACTGCTGTAAAAGATTGCATCCAACTAGAGATCTTCTCTATAAGGAAAATATTGGTTGCTCCCTCTGCCTCTAGTAATCCTCAAACTAGAGAAATCTTATTTCTTTGCCACTTTCTTAGAGAAATCAATTTTTCCTGCAGAGATTGACCTCCTAGCCAAGAAACTGTGCTGCCTCTGAGGGTTTCAAACTAATTCTTATGAAAAGCTACAAAATTCCTCTTCCCTTCTGCTACTAAGCTCTCCAACTTACAATTTGTGCTTTGATACAACGTGAAAATTTGGCTAACCCCAAATCCTATTGCAACAACTGATGTTATTTTTTTTTCCCTTTGGAAAAAAAGTAATTTTCATTGATATATAAAAATTACATGTTGTATATGCATAAGTATATGTTGTAAGAGGTAGTGTCTGTCAGATAAATAAGTTCCAAAAAGAAATCCAAATATTGATGCCTTTTGTCCACACAGGGAGGCATCCTTTTCTGATGTGTTCACCATATTGATTTTACCAAAAAAAGGTAAAAATTGTAGCTATATATCATGTCCATAGGTCTTGCTCAAAAATGAGAAAAATAAACATATGGATATTTACAAATGGTAATTTAAAGCAAAATTCCATGATCTAAGCTCCCTATGAGCTTGCTGTAGCATCTATGTCCATGAAGGGCCGATGGTAGCATTGGTAGAAATTTCCTTCTTTGTGTTCTTGAATCATCCAAGTGTCGGATGGTCTATGCACAACTTCTTTGGATAATCTGTCAGCATGTGCATTTCGCTCCCTGAAAATAATGACGTGTAAATGTGTCAAAAGAAGTAATAAGATGATGAGCCTATTCCAGAATGTGTGATAGTGTGTACGCCGAGCATCTAGATTTTTTGTTAATCTAATCAAAAACAATTTTTGAGTCTCCAAAGAGTTGTAGGTCTCAACATTGGACTTTGCAGCGCGTGTTGTATGAGGAATTTTGCAGATGATAGCTCTGCGTAGTTATTTGTACCTCCCCCTAACCCCATATGTATATGGAGGGACTGCAAATCAGTGAGGTTAAGAATGGCCCCTCCCCCTGCATCCGTCGTCCTGGGCAGACCTGTCAAAATAAGCCCAAGGGTTTGAATGGTCAATGGATTCGGGTGTGATGGATCAGGGTCGGGTCGTCTCCTCATCATCTGGTATGGTGGAATAGTCGGAGATGATACGGGAAGCAATGGAGGGCCAGTGTGGTGAGGTGTTTTGAAATATGAGGTTATTGCAAGCAAACCACAGTCCCCAACATATAAGTAATGGGAGATTTCTGAGTTTTTGTGGGCAAGCACTTGTCCACCAATTCGACCAAGTTTTCTTTATAGATGTACCTTTCCACCTTGTCGGACAAGAAATCACAACTGAGATCGATTGCCATAACTCTATGGCAGCCTAAAATTTGATAAATAGATGTGAGGCAGATTCATTATTGCATTTACATAGGTGACACCAGAAAGGGCCATGATGAACTTGCTTGAGTAGATTGTCTCTAGTGGGGATTTTGTTTTTAACTCTAGTCCACATGAGAAGTCTACTCCTTGGGGGGGAACCTTTAGCTTCCATAAATGCTTCTGCCATGATTGTAGGACTTGTGGGTGACGATCCTTAGCTAGAACAAGATATCCTTCCTTTGATGTGTATTTCCCTGCTTTTGAGAGTGTCCAGATGACTTCATCTTCTTCCTCACTAATTTGGATATGTGCCTCAGTGAGGGCCCTGATTTAGGTATTCCATTGTTGTGTCCATTGATGGGGAATGTTTAATTGTTGAGCTATTTTCTAGGCTTGCTGAAATGTGGTGGAGTGTTCAAAGTCTGCTATGTGGCTAGTATGAGTAATATTACTATCTCTGAGGAAGGATTTGAGGTTTTCTGGCAGCCTATGTGTATTCCCACATCCAATCCATGGATCCAGACCAATCCTCACTTTCATTCTAGACTGTATTTTCCATGTGATGTTAGCCTTGATGATGTCAATTGATTTTATAACTGCCTTCCATATAATTGAAACCCCTGAATGTAGTTTATGTAGTTGGCTTATCCAATCCATCAGGTTTGAGGGGGCAATATATTTTGTGTAGGCCACCTTAGTCCATGGGTTGTTTGATGTAATAAGTTTCCACCCTAGTTTCACTACTAGAGCTGTGGAGAAGTCTTCTAATTTATTTATGCCCCATCCTCCCCATTTCTTAGGCAGATTTAGGGCCTCCCACTTTAGCCATGCGAATATTCTTCCTGAATGTTATCCCTTCCAAAGGAACCTACAACATAAGGTTTGAATTATTGATAGTATACCCCAGGGGATCAATGCCAGTGACATCCAGTAAACTGGGGTGGCCTCTAGGACAACTTTAATGAGAGTAAGTCTGCCCGCCCTGGAGAGGTATTTGTAGTACCAAATGTTTAGTATTTTCTCGATTTTGGAAATGAGCCAAGTCCAATCTGTAATCTTGTAGCCTAGAGGTTTCAGCTTGTACCCCAGATATCTAAGTCCATCTTCCAGCCTAAGAAGAGTATATTGGAATCTTTGCAGCGCATAATGGATTTCATGGGGAGAACATCCTACCTCTATGAGGGTCAACTTGTTGCAGTTTACAGTCATGCCCGTGGCCGTTTGGAATAATGCAATTGTGTTCATCATGATTGTCAAGTCTCCAATGCTTCCATTAAGAAATAGTAGGACATCATCCACAAATAACAGATGAGTCAAAGTGAAATCATCCATGATTTTTATTCCCTTTAGTCTGCTTCTTCTGAATTCTTCTTTGACAAGCCTGTTGAGACATTCCATTATTAGTAGAAAAAGCAATGGGGATAGGGGGTAGTCCTGTCTGAGACCTTTTTCAGAATAAAAAAAGGGTGAAGTTACTCCGTTGATAAGCACACTGAAAGGTATATTACTGATGCAGCTCATGATCCACTTAATGAAATCAAAAGGGAACCCTAGTTCGGTTAAAAGCATTCTAATATACAACTAGTTTTCTCTGTCAAAATATTTTGAGAGGTCTACCTTTAGGATCATACCTTGATTTTCTTGGAGTCCAGAGAGTGTACTACCTCCTGGGAAGTTCCCACTGCTTCATGGATTTGGCGATCTTGTAGGAAGGCAAATTTCTCTGGTGAAATATACTTGGATAATATGGGATGCATTCTATTTGCAATAATCTTTGCCACGATCTTATAGATGCAATTGCATAATGATATAGGTATGTAGTCATCAAAGGTAGAGGGGTTGTCAGATTTTGCAATGAGCTCGATGAAAGTGGAGGTGAAGGATTCAAGAATCTTTCCACTAGTTCTGGAGTGTTCAATAACTTTAAGAATATCCTCCCCAGGGTTTCAAGAAAGGCTGAATAGAACTCGATCAACCAGTCATCTGACCTTGGGTTCTTATCCCTCTTAAATCATTTGATTGTGGCTTCTAATTCCCCGATAGTAATCTCCTTAGTTAATTCCCTGCCTGCCTCCTGATCCACAAAACGAGGGAATAATTGAGCTACTTGAATTATTTCAGCTAGATTTGCATCAGGGGGGACCCTGTAGGTCTGTTTAAAGTGTGAGTTCACTAAAGAAGCCAACTTAGGGAAAGCATTAACAGTGTGACCTTGCTTGTTCGAGAGCTACTAGATGGTATTGATGGCTTCCTACCATTTGCAAACTTGTGATAGAACTTTGTATTGTCATCTCCCTCAAGTATCCAGATCGCTCTACCTCTCAGTCTCCATACTTCTTCACGTTCCTTAAGGATTTTCCTTCTAGTGGCATATAGTTCAGTGAGTCTGTCCCTTTGTTCAATCACTCTATAGGCCCTGTTATCACTCAGATTTTCCTTGAAGTTGTCAGAAGAAGGAAAGCGGTCTGAGGCAACCACAAACCAACTTTTAAGTACATAATCTAACCAATTTGTGCTTAGAGATGGCTCTCTCTTTAGGATTTAGCTTTGTTTATGAGATATTAGGCTAGTTATGAAAGCTTGGGGGGTTTTGATTGTATTTGGTGGTGGAATTCAGGAGCATATGGATAGAACAGAGTATTTTAGGCCATTGGGCTATGGATTCAACTGAGGATGGCTTAACTGGATTAGGTTGATTCAACAAAGGAGGGCTTCACAGGTCAAGATAGCTAAACAAGAGACAAATGGCAACTTGAAAGAGTGAAATGGTCTTAAAAGGGAATAAGGGCAGTTAAGAATCCTTCAACAAATTTCAAGAGGAGGGAAAGTGGGTGATCACTAACAAAAAGCAATTAAGAATTTCTTATTAAATGACCACAATGATA
The DNA here is from genome assembly GCA_000404065.3 of Pinus taeda. Classification (NCBI taxonomy): domain Eukaryota; kingdom Viridiplantae; phylum Streptophyta; class Pinopsida; order Pinales; family Pinaceae; genus Pinus; species Pinus taeda. The sequence continues at coordinate 63,090 of APFE030727287.1, read as the reverse complement.
AACTAAGAAGAAAGGAGCAGTTAAGAATTCCCTGCCTATGATAGTTTAGAAGAAAAAATTTAGAATAAAAATGATTTTAAAGACAGGATGGCGTAAAGCACTTTCTGAAATATACTTTTTCATTTATTATTCAGATATGAAACATAAGTGAAATATTTAAACCATAAAACAATAAAACACATAAGATATAGAATACTTATTTGTCCAATGTTTGACACATGAATCCTGTAAAAGTCCTTTGCTTTATTTCTTCATCCGGTGAGCCATACAATAGTTGTTCAATAGCTTTTCTATTCCAAAATAATGAGTCTACTGAAATGTCTAAGAATCCACCCTAAGTACTTCGAATGAGGAAGTACTTATACAAAAATTTATAATGAAATATCTCAAAACTGAGAGAGATATAATCTAGGAAGAATAACTATTTTACATAAAAGTAGAGACAGATGGTCTCGAAGATAGAAACTAAAAGTGAACTGATAGCTTGTTGTCCCTATTTTTATGAATGAGCTGGAGGCAGGCCCTATGATTGAGCATCTTGCTATCTTGCTCGTAATTCTATGCTGACCGTTTGATTTTTATCTTCTTACTGATACTCTTTGACCCGTTCTAATACTCTTTACTTGCTTTATACTTATTCACCTTTTTTACTAAAATTGACCATGGTAAATACTTCAATTTTACTTTTCACCAAGGTAAATTATAACATTTCGGTCATATCTATCCACCAATCATCCCTTGGTATCCTGGTCCTTTGTAGCTTCCTGAAGATTTCAATAGCCTCTGTGTATTTTACAAAATTGGGCTGCACAGGAAACAAATGTTTCAATTCATGCTCAACATAAAAAATGTTCTTTAGATTATCATAGAGAACTCTACTTGTAGGTAATGCTTTGGGTGCAGATGCACTAGCTGATGAACTAGCTTGGTTATTCGCATACTGATCCAATTTGTCAACATAATCTTCATGTCTCATTAACTTATCAATTATTACTAAAGGACTGGGAAGTCCTTTGCTCTGTAAAATGCCAAACTTTTCCATAAATTCATCTATGTCCTCCTGCATGTTTTGACATTTTCTTTCTAGGCTTTGCATTAGAGCTCTTTTAGTCAATACCTTCTTGATTTCTAGGATAGTCCCAGTTCTATCCTCAATATTCAGCTCTTCTAGTTGGTGCCGGGTCCTGCTGTTCAAAAAGTTTATCAGCCTGATAGCTTCCTCAGGCTTCCCTCCTAGCTCTTCCTTGGTTTTTCAAATTTCTTGAAGAGCAACTTTTACTAGTTCAATCTATTCAAAAATTATTTGTATGGATGACCAAACATCATTTATTGATTGAGTGATGTTGATCCATAGAATTTTCCTAATATTTGTTAAAGACTTTTCAAATGTGAGGTCTTTCTCCAGTGTTTTTACTTGTTGAGCTAAGCCTTTATTTTTACTTACTTCTTTAGAAAAATTGATTTTAGACACATCATACTTTTGTTCTAAAGTGAAAAATTTCTCCTTTACCTTCTGGAGTTCAAAAACTTGGAGTTTCATCTCCTCCATGTACTTTATTAATTCTTCAGTGCTTTGACCTGAAGTTCCTGCCTGTGCTATACCTATGGTTGTACCTGTAATTATTTCTGATGTGGCCAAGGGACATTTGGTGCAAGAGCTGTTGCAAGTGTGGATGGGAATGTCGTGGAGACCACTGGTACTACATTTTAAGGCTGAGAGGTCGACTCACTTTGCTTGTTCTGTAGTGATTTCTCTAATTCCATCTCAGTCTCCTTCAATTGTTCATTTAGCTTGAGGACTAGGTCCATAAGCTCTTCTTCAACCTTCTTTTCAATAAATTCCACAGTTTGTGGATGACTTAGTGGAGGTAGTTTCAACTGCTTTCTCAGGGCAGCTATATCTTCATTTTTCTTCTTTATCAGGGCCTCTACAGCTTTCACATCTTTTGGGTTATGATCCATTTCAATAATCAACTCCTCCAGTGATTTGATTCTATTGTCCTTATCTTGTGAGGAGGCTCTTTTTAGCTATAACTAAGCATTAGTGTTATTTAATGATTTTTCCAATCTGTGAGCCATCATGGCCTTGCTTGTCAAGGTGGAATACACCATCTCTCCTATCTTCTTATGTAATTCAATCTGATCTAGGGGGTGAATGTCCTTGGCCATGACCCCAAAATCAATTTTGAGGTAGTCTACAAGTGACTGAGGCTATTGTACTTTGGGCCTAAAAAAATCATCTGCATTTTTCCTTCCTTGATGTCATAAGATGACATCAACCTAGTCTGATTGGTAGGAGCCATCTTCAAATATTGATAGTAGACTTGGGCCTCTAATGGTTCATTTCTGGCCTTTATCTCTTTGAATTTTTCTTTGATGTCTAAGGACTTGTTAGGGGAAGACCTGAAGGATGATACTTCAACACTTTGTTTTCTTTCCAGCTCCTGCCTTTGTGAGCTAGAAGGTGTTCCACCTACTGGGAATGTATGCTAACTGTTTGCACCTTTTTTTCTCAAACTCCCTGTAGTTTATTCAAAACATTATTCTTCTGAATGAGGATTTAGCCTGTGCCTCTTAGCACTAGGCTGGTCTGAAGGACCACTGGCAGGGGTAGCTACTTCCTTGTCACTTTTAAAACTCTTTTCCTCATTCAGAGGAGTCTGCAAAATTGGGGGATCTCCCATGTTAACTTGAGTTGGGTGGGTTTGTGTTTGAGCCTGTTCCTGAGAGACTTCAGGCTGCTTTGACATGCTTGATTGCCCTGTTGTTGGAGTACTGGTTCCTTGTTCTTTATTTTTTGTGATGGTTATGCAAGTGGTGCACTGGTTTCCAATGAGTGCCTTTGAGAAGTATTTGTTGTAGAGGCACTAGTTCCTGGTGTTGGTTTTTGAGAAGTTCCAACTGGTACCTATTCAAAAGAGTTTAGGTCAAGTGTTTTTTCTATGTCTTTCATTACATTTTCTATATTGACCTAATCACTATCCATTTCAATAAGAGTCCCTTCCCTCCATTCATCCATGTTAGCATATTGCTCAATTTCTAGGATTCTGTGATGAAAATAAGGTGATCACCTATTTTTCATTCTCCTATCACAGATGAAACTGTGGGGGTCATATTTCCAACCAAAGCTTTTGTTTATTTTCATGTGGTTTTCTAGGATTCCTTCTGATACTTTTCTTGCTTCTCTATTGTTGCAAACAAATGGGCCTAGGTGATCCTTGATTCTCAATTGTGCTTTCTTCTTGGCCTTAGTATGAATCTGAGCTGAGTTTATCATTTGCCTATAATACTCCAATGCAAACAACCTCATTGGAACATATTTTGGTAGTTTGAAAGGAGGAAGCTCACAACCATATATTGTGATCTCTGTGTGATTCTGGTACAAGTACCAGTCACCTACCTTGTACTGTTTTAATAGCTGAATGATCCTTTTGATTTCATCACTAATCCTAGGAGGAGGATTTCCTGTCAGCATGGTGGTCAATGGGTGGACAAATTGGTCAATGAATTGATTATATGAATAAGGGCAAGCAGAAGATTGGTGGAAGGTAGAAATCTAAAAAATGACTGACCTTGGATTACCCTTTGTATCAAGTTTATTGACAGAAAATGGGAACTTGTTAGACTGATAGTTGAGGACGAGGTGATATATAAATGTGGAATGCTTGAAAACCTTTTCATTTTTCAACCTCATGAATTGGTCATGGATTTTCTCAGCGATAAATGTAGCATAATTGTACTTGACGACAGGGGGTTGACCAAGGGTAAAGATTGACATCAACACTAGGGTCAATTCATCCACAAATTCACTAGCGTTGAATCCTATGACTGCAGCTATCATATCAACTATAATTTTTCCTGTATCTGTGAAGAAAGCTGACATATAAGGAGGGGGATCTTTGGGTTGATGGTTCTTATCCATAAAAGTTTGACAAAGACAATTGAGTTTAGATTGGGATAAAAGAGACGATTTCTCAAGAAAATCTCCAAGGGAAATAGGGGTGAGGGCTTCACTAGGATGAAACTGTAGCATCTTATTGATTAAGTCTACAGTAATTGTGAAGAGGACTATTTGATTGAGAGACATCACTGCTTTGAGGTTGGGGTCATAATTTGCATGGCACTGATGGATTATGTCAGGGAAAACATGCACAGAGGGGAGAAAGTACATTGAGAGATTGGATTCCCATAGTCCTATGGCATCATAGTGATTCAAGTGATTATAGCGGCATTGGCAAAATACTTTCAGATGGTCTTTATCACTGGTCAGGTCTTTTAATTGAAAATCCTTATCTGCCAGGGGCAGATAATCCAAATCACGGTGAAGGGTGATAATGGGTGCAATATTTAGGGCCATGGGGGTTTCCATTCTGGTTCTTGTGGATTCAGATAGGAATCTAGGGTTTTTTAAATGAAATTGGTGAAATAAAGGGTCTGGGGAACTTGAATTTCAAGTGCAGAAACTGAATTATGGTGAAATTTGGGGTTCTTTTCAATTAATTGTAGAGAAAGCAAGTATTCACAAGGTTTCTTGATGGGAAGCTAGTAAATACCTGTTTTTAGTGAGGGCGATGGAATGCAAGTTCACTAGGTGTAGTGGTAGACTCTGAGCAGTGTCAACTATAAATTTTGAAGGTAGTTGGCGATTGGGTGCACGAGTTGGTTGATTATCAACGTTCAGGTTGCTGCATGTATGCGTTCGTAGAATAGGACGAAAACTGATTTCTTTTGTTTTTTATACAAAGTCAAAACTTTGGCGGGTTTCAGGATTTGGACAGGTGGCATCAGCGGGAGAAGGATTTGATATTTTGTCATTAGCAGGAGGCGGTAAATGGTTCTTATCGCACCGCTAATGGAGGGGAGGCAGTATTTGGGCTAGACTACGCGATTCCGTACGATGAGTGACGCGTGGCGAGGGCACTATTCAGAAAACCACTCGCGATTACGTGCTAACGCTTGGTCGCAGAGGGCCATGCGCTATGCACGACAACTGTTGGATGTGAGTGGCTTGATCAGATGGCTATCAAGGAGGTGAGGTGATGTGAGTTTAATGAGGGTGGGCCCAACATAATTAGAGGTTTTTTAATTACACCGGGAGCAGCAGGATTAGTCGTTGAGTTATTAATTAATCCTGGTGATTAATTAATCCTCACTTAATATGGTGGGGTTCGGGGCTCTTAATTAGTTATATATTAACTAATTAATCCCAATTAATAGTGTATTATGGTTATATTTAACCGAGGGGCAGGATATATAAGATTTATGGGTTTTTACATAATTGAATAATACGGGAGTGGGTAAATTTTTATAGGGGAATTACTTAATAATATAAAGTAGTAGTTAATATGACATTGAATGGAAAAAACATTAAGTCTAAAACATTTTCATGTGTATATTTTAAATTTAGGCTAAGTGAAATGAGGGTATTTATGGAGAATGTTTTAATTTCCCTAAGTAAAATAGGATTTTCTTTAGGGAAAGATTTATCAAGGGAATGAATGACTTATGAAGGGGTGTGATTATTGATGAATGGGCTTAAGTGCTTAAGATATTATAGATTATTGGGCTGAGGGTCCGGTCCCTCCAATAGTCAGAGAAATGCTCTGAACCCCTCTAATTTGATAGATACCTTGGCACTTAAGGGAAATGAGTAGGGGAGTTAATTATTTTTGACTTTTCTTATTTGATGTGCCTTCCATGTGATACATGGCTTTGCTTTATGATGAAAGTAAAAATATTTACACATTTAGACATATCATTCACCACATATTATTCTGCAACCATCATTTACCTACCCTACCTACTTAACCTAGCATTTTCACTTCTTTATTAGGGCGCACTGAGACTGGAAAACCTTTATCAAACTTTCTTTTCTTTTACATGGTAATGCCTACCTAAATCTACACTTATTACATCCAAGGGCTCAAATTAAACTGTTGAGTTCCTTTTTTCACTCTACCTATCTACTTATCTGCGAAGATTAAACTGTTTGGTCAGATCTTTATTCTCTATTTCTACAACATGAAATTGAAAATATGAACTAGTGAAACTTAAACTGTTTGAATATTCATGAATTGTATCATAGGTGACAAATTGCACACACTTGTTTATTATACGAAAGTGAAAAAGTAGTGGCATTTAGACTTGCACACGTTCCGGGTCTTTCTTTTTGGTGGGGTTCAGCTTCTTTCATTTTTTGACCATCTTTTTATTCTTTTCACCCTTTGATTTTTCCTTTAGGGTATACCCTCTTTACATTTTTTAAATTTTTTGATTTTTTACAAATATGGAAAACTTTTGCAACAAGTAAGGTATGAACATATTACATAGCTCATCAAGTCAATCATGATATATGACACCTATTGGTATAGGGGCATAACAGTGGCTCCACTTGGGGATGGTTTTCCCTGATGGAAAGTCAAGGACAGTAGATTAGAAGCCTCTAGATGACTTTGAATGTGCTCTGCAATATTCTTTTTCTTGCTGCTATATTGTATGTATGACAATGATACTTCTGAAGCTTTGGGCCTTCTCTTCGGGCTTCAAATCCAAAATCTTACTGTCCAATCAACACTATGAAATTACAAAAGATATAATATGTACATGTTAAGAATATTATAACATTAGTAAGTAGGATCAAAGTAATGCTTTAACATCCGACCGTTGGCTGGTCCTTCTTCAGCTTCTGTACCATCTAACTCTTTAAGAAAATATGCATTGTTTCCCTTGAAATCATAGATGATGTATGGTCCTTTCCATAGGAGGTCAAACTTCCCATGTTTCCTCTTATCCTTTATTCTGGAATCCCATCTTAACACTTTATCTCCAAGGTAGAAATATTCTACCTTGGTTATTTTGTCAAATATCTTCTTAAGTTTCTCCTACAACACTTGGGATCTTTGGTACACCTTCTCCCTGGTCTGCTGTAAATCAATAGTCTGGTTTATCCTTCTTGGAATATCATTAGGTTCCACTTGAGCTTCTTGGAGTATTTTCATAACAGGAACTCCTAATGATGAGGGAAAAACAACCTCCATGCCATATACTAACTCATAAGGAATGGTTCCAATGGATTTTTTGGTTGTAAGCCTGTCTGCCCACAATGCATTTATCAGTTTTTTCTTCCAAGTTTTCTTGTTTTCTTCCAACAGTTTTTTGATGATGTTAATTAGACTCTTGTTGGAAGATTCGGCTAGTTCATTCCCTTGAGGGTAGTAGGCTGTGGAATGGCCTAGTGTAATGTGGTACTTATTACCGAAACTGATCATTTTCTTTGACTTGAAAGCTGCAACATTATCAGTAATGATTTTAGTGGGGCAACCAAACATGGATGATATATTGGTCTTTAGGAAACCTATGATCACTATGTCATTGGCTTGTCTAGAGGGAATGGCCTCTATCCACTTAGTAAAGTAGTCAGTGGCAGTATCCGTTTGTGTTGGCCTAAAGAGGGTGGATGGATCTCTCCAATGAAGTCAAGACCCCATTGTTATAAAGGTTTCTCGGTGGAAATGGGTTTTAGGGGTAAAGATAACAATTTTATTTTGCCTTCAAAAATTTGACAATAATGGCAAGAAGTTACAAATTTCTTCGCATATGCAAACAAGGTTGGCCAATAGAATCCAACCCTTAGGATCTTATCTGTAGTTGACTTCCTATAGAGGTGTCCACCAGAGTCTCCTGCATGAAATTCTTGGAGAGCCTTGTCAGCTTCATCTTTTAACAAACAATTCAATAAAATTCCTTCATGATTTTTCCAAAAAAGAGTATTATCTGAGATACAAAACTTTGAAGCTTTCATTTTTAAAAACCTATTCTTTGTTTTGGATAACCCTGGAGAAGCCTACAGGTTTTGTAAAACATAAATTACATCAACATACTAAGGTGAGTCTGGAAAGGCCTGACTAATTTGTGGAGTCGCCATCTCCTGCTCTTTATCTAGTTCATTTATATCTAGGGCTTGAAAATTAGTTTCTTCCATGAGTTTGGCCAATCCCTGACCTTTTATCAGTTTTGTAGGCTTTATCTCTATATTATACTCTAAGATGGTAGCAATCCATTTACCTCTTTTGCTCTCAATTCCATCCCGAGTTAAGATGTATTTGACATCTGCATTAGGCACATAAGCTATCACATGAGAGTATAATATGTAGACTCTGAAGTCTTTAATGGCTTTTACCAGTGCAAAAACTTGTTTTTCCATTATTTTATATTTTAATTATGCATCTCTAAGTGCTTTAATAAAAAAGGCTATAGGTTTCTCACATTCTTGATCATCCTTTTGTAATAAAACTATTGCTATGGTGTGTTCTGATGCAAAAGAAAAAATGATGAAGTCCCTATCAAATTGTGGACTAGTGAGGATTGGTGTTTTGGATAAGGTCATTTTAATTTCTTCAAATGATTGCTTGGCCTCTACTATTTATTTGATACTTGAATCCTTTTTTAGCATGTTATTTAGTAATCTAATAAGTTCTGCTAAGTTAGAAATGAATCTTCTTAAAAACTTTATCTTCTCTAGGAAAGCTTGAAGTTCTTTAATACTTCTTGGATGAGGTATTTGCAGAATAGCTTCAATCCTGGAGGGGTCAATTCCAATGCCATCCTTGGATATGATGTGACCTAAAACCTTACCCTCATCCAGACCAAACAAGGACTTCTTTGGATTCAAAGAAATACCATATTTTCTGCATTTTAAAGAGACTTGTCTGAGATGGTCCAAGAGCTGTTGATCTGATTTAGAAAAAACACTTAAATCATCTAGATATATAACAAGAAAATCATGAATTTATTTGGAAAATGCAATGTCCATTGCCCTTTCAAAAGTTTCTCCTGCATTTTTTAGTCCAAATGGCATTTTAATGTACATAAAAAGGCCCCATGGTGTTGTAAAAGTAGTTTTCTCTTGGTCATCATGATGAACCAAAATTTGGTTATATCCTGAAAACCCATCTAAAAGTGAAATTCTGGAAGAACCCAATACCCTTTGCAAAATATGATCCATTTTGGGTAAAGGATAGTTATCTTTAAGAAATACTTTAGTCACATTCCTCAGATTGACACATAACCTTATTTCCCCAGTTTTATTCCTAGTTGGTACCAAGCTAGACACCCACTCTGAAAACCTAATAGGGGCAATAATCCCTGCTTCATACATGCATTTAATTTCTTTTTCAATCAATGGTAATAACACAGGGTTAATTCTTCTGAGTTTTTGTTTAAATGGCTTTTGATTTTCTTTCATAGGACTTAATAATATATGTATCATAGGACTTCAAATTTTCATAATTCCGGGCAAAGACATCCTGGAATTCTCTCATAAGTTCAACATATTTTAACTTCTTATCCAGACGTAAAGACTTTGAAAATTTTATCATTTTTGGATTGTCCTCTATACCTATGTTGTATTCTTCAATATCTGCTTTTAATGGTTCCATTTTAGGTTTCTTGGGAATGTCATTGGAATCAAACAGATCTTCTAGAGGAGTCAATCCTTTAGGTAGATGATTGTCTTTTAGGTTGATAACCTCTGTTACATCTTCAATTATCTCATCTAGGTCCATTTGTTTTAGGTCTTGAACTTCTTTTTGAGTGAATTTTGTGGGATGAAGAATATTTATTGAACTTTCTTCTAAAATGTTTGTTTCTACCTCATCTATTTGATTAGAATTAATAATTGTATCAACATATATGTTACTATTAGAAAACTCTTCATTTAAAGTTAAAAGGTTATTGATCTGCCCATCACTATTAAAAACCTGCCAGTTCTTAAAATTATTAGGGATGGCTAGTCTATGACTAATCTTAGTAGTAAACTGGTGATTAGGTTCAAAAGGTAATCTATAGGTGCTAGCAAACATGGCCAGGCTGTGGGCTTGCAAGTTGTGTTTTCTAGGGATTGTAGCAAGCTAAGTTTCCAAAAAAGTGTTGAGAATTTCTATGAATGTTCCTCTATAATATCCTAATCTAGGATCCCTAGTTAGATATTTTCCTTTAATCTATTTGATTATTAATTCTGAATCTCCTACGACAGACACTCTGATTCATCCTAATCTTTTAACAAGTTTAAGACCTAACAAGAGAGCCTCATACTCTGCCATATTATTGGTGCACTTAAAATTTAATCTGTAGGCATGGCCTTCAGTATGGTCATTTTCTAAGTTGTACACCCAAACTCCTGCTCCTGCCCCTAGTGTATTGACTGGCCATCAAATTCTAAATGCCAAAGGATTTCATACTCATAATTGGTGTCAGGGGTGGTAGAAATTCGTTTAACAGTGGGATTTGGTTTTTCATTCTCATCTAATTTTTCTTTGTTATCTGATATATCCTGAATCTGAACACTTGATTTTTCTTTTTTAATTTCTTTTGGTTCTGCTACTCAAAATTCTAAATTATTGGAATGATTGGTTTCTGCATTGTAAAGGATGAATGAGTCCATATCAAAGTGTACTGAGTAGATGGGGAAATTTTGTGGTTTTTCCTAACTACTTACTACATATTTCATCAATGTTTCTCTGTATAGTTTCTTTGGTTGTCCAAAAACTGAGATAGTAGCATAGGACATGTCCAATTGAAGAGATACATGAAGCTTAGCACCCCAGGATCTAGATAATAACATGCCATATTTAGGTGGTATATCTGCTACCACTATATCCATTAAAATTGTTTTTGCAGGGTATTGAACCAATGAGACACACAAGTCTTTTATCAATCCTAAACATCTCACCTTACTAGAATCAAAAGAAAACAAATCTTTGTATGGTCTAGTGAAGTCTAGGTCTAGATTTTCCATTACAAACTTGGGCATGAGATTATGAGATGCCCCAGAGTCAAACATGGCCTTGTGAAGAATCTTATCATGTATGTTTAAGCTCACATAGAAGGGAGGAATTCCTCCTTCCAATGGTTTTCCATTCACTTCTAGGCCAAATATTAATTCGGGCTAGTCATCAAAAAGATTATCTGAGTCTTTAGTTCCAATAATTTTCAGTGATTTATTTATTTGAGTTCTGTAGGCATCATGTTTAGCTAATTCAGATAATGGGACAACAATTTTCAGCTTACCTACTTCAGTTTCCAGATCAAAGGGTTTTTCTGTTTGGGCTTTTGGATTCTAACAGTAGTATCCTTTCTGTTTTCTGTGTTTTCTATGTTTTTCTCCTTTTCAAGAGTGGAATCGTGATTTGTTGGTTCTCCTAAATCAACTTCTGGAGGTTCTTCCATAGTTCCCTTGGAAGGAAGAGAAGTGGAGGGTTGTTTATTGTTTGGTTGATTACCAGAGACATCTTCAATTATGGCGTTAGAAGGATTAGGATTTGATCTAGAAAGAATATGTATAGGTGTAGTGACTGTCTTACCTTTATGAGCTGTTTTGGAACCTTTTGCTTGTTTGTTTCTAGGACATCAATTCTCCTACTCCTTCAGTTGTATTGCTTATGCACCTCAAAGATGGCTATGTCATATCCTTTCCTAAAGTCGAATGACTCCCCTGATTGAGTTTGAAATTGTTTAAGTATGTGGGCTTCTTGATCCTCTTAGGTCAAGAAAACTTCTCCTTCATTATCAAGTCCCATTAGATTAATTTGAGTATCTTCTTTTGGTTCTTTAGAGTTGGAAGCCTCTGCATAATTCTCTTGGAAAGGGGGTTTGATGTTTTGTTCAGGGCCATTCTTCCTAGTGTTTGGGTTTTGATTTGTTCTAAAATTAGGATTTCTCCCTGTGTCGGTTGGCTGACCAGCCCAAGGGGCTTTCCTTTCAATTGTTTCCACTCTATCCCCTAGTCTATCCATCCCTTCAATTATGGCATCTAGCTTCTGTTCAAAAGGTGAGGATTCTTCCTTTAATGGTATCCTCCTTTCACTCCTAGCCTTGGTTCTTTTAGACATCAGGTTGGCTTCAACACTGACTGCTATGCTTTGCATATCTTCCAAAGTGTGAGCGGCTCATTCTCTCAGTTGGAAAGCCATGTCAGAATCAAATCCATCTGGAAATTTTATTAAGGCTAAATCAGGTGGGCGTCTAAGATTTTGAGGGATGGCTTTATAGACATTGTTGAATCTAGTACAATAATCCTACATAGTTTCTTGTGTTCCTCTCTTTAGGTTTTCATACTCAGATAGAATCTGAAGAGGATCTTTCTTTTTCTCCCATCGGTTTAGAAATTGTCTATAAAGAGTTTTTAGGCTGTATATACTATTTGCTGCTAAACCTCTGAACCAATTTCTAACTTCCCTAGATAAACTCTGAACAAATATTCTCATTTGCACATCATCAATGTCTATTTCATAAATTTCAAAATAATTAGTCATCTTCTTGGTGTGTTGTTGGGCTGTATAGATACCAGTTCCATCAAAAGTAGTTATATTACTTTGGTAATCTTGGGGCATGGCACCTTGATTTGCTGGTAATGCCAGGGGGGCATATCTGTTTATCATTATTGTAGGTAATGGTGAAACAACAGCTGGGGTTGGAATAACAGTGGGTGTTTGAGTTGTGGATGGAGAAATGGAGGTGATGGGATAATGTGGAGCGTTTTGAGGTTGAGATGTATGAGGAAATGATGATGATCTTGCAGAAATTGTAGTGATTACAGAGGGATTAGGGGTCCCTTCAGTGGTAAGATCAGATTGTGGTCAGTTATACAAATGCCTATCAATTGACAAATTGACAACTTGAAGCTGTAATTCTTTGATGAACACTGGGTCTGGGACTAGGTCAATTAATTCAGAATCAGATGAAGTCCTAAACAAAGAGGTCTCAAAGTATTCGTCAAAGGGTTGGTCTTCAAGGTAAATCCACCAAATAGGACAAGATGAGGATCTGAAGGTGGGTGGAGGACTAATAGAACTTTCTTGTCTCCTAAGAATTCTAGGGATCAGATTGGGGTTCTCAAACACTTGTGGTGGATTGGGATCAGGATTAGCTCTAGTGCAATGAGTCCTTTCTGAAGCTAGGTTTTTAGGTTTTGTTTTTTATTTTCTTAACTAATATCAAACAAATTCCATGATTTCTTTAAGATTCTTTAGATTTAGGATTTAAACTTTCTTAAAGATTTGTTATGACTGAGGAATTGTCTTCCTCAGTGGAGTCACCACTATGTCATCACTCAGATTTTCCTTCAAGTTGTCAGAACAAGGAAAGGGGTCCGAGGCAACCACAAACCAACTTTTAAGTACAAAATATAGCCAATCTATACTTAGAGAGGGCTCTCTCTTTAGGATTTAGCTTTGTTTATGAGATATTAGGCTAGTTATGAAAGCTTGGGGGGTTTTGATTGTGTTTGGTGGTGGAATTCAAGAGCAGATGGATAGAATAGAGTATTTCAGGCCATTGGGCTATGGAGTCAACTGAAGATGGTTTAAATGGATTAGGTTTATTCAACAAAGGAGGGCTTCACAGGGCAAGATAGCTAAACAAGAGACAAATGACAACTTGAAAGGGTGAAATGGTCTTAAAAGGGAATAAGGGCAGTTAAGAATCCTTCAACAAATTTCAAGAGGAGGGAAAGTGGGTGATCACTAACAAAAAACAATTAAGAATTTCTTATTAAATGATCACAATGATAAAATAAGAAGCAAGGAGTAGTTAAGAATTCCCTGCCTATGATAGCTTAGAAGAAAACATTTAGAATAAAAACGATTTTAAAGACAGAATGCACTAAAGCACTCTCTGAAATATACTTTTTCGTTTATTATTTAGATATGAAACACAAGTGAAATAGTTAAACCAGAAAATAGTAAAACACATAAGATATAGAATACTTATTTGTCCAACGTTTGACCCATGAATCCTGTAAAATTCCTTTGCTTTATTTCTTCATCCAGCCAGTCATACAATAGTTGTTCAATAGCTCTTCTATTCCAAAATAATGAATCTACAGAAATGTCTAAGAATCCACCCCAAGTATTTCGAATGAGGAAGTACTTATACAAAAATTTACAACAAAATATCTCAAAACTGAGAAAGATATAACCTAGGAAGACTAATTATATTTTACATAAAAGTAGAGACAGATGGTATCTAAGATAGAAACTAAAAGTGAACTGATAGCTTGCTGTCCCTGTTTTTGTGAATGAGCTGGAGGCAGGCCCTATGATTGAGCATATTGCTGTCTTGCTCATAATTTTGTGCTAGCTATTTGATTTTCATCTTCTTATTGATACTCTTTGACCTGTTCTGATACTCTTTACCTACTTTATCCTTATTCACCTTTTTTACCAAAATTGCCAATGGTAAATACTTCAATTTTACTTTTCACCAAGGTAAATTATAAAATTTCTGTCATATCTGTCCACCAATCATCCCTTGGTATCCTGGTCCTTTGTAGCTTCCTAAAGATTTCATCAGCCTCTGTGTATTTTACAAAATTGGGCTACACAGGAAACAAATGTTTCAATTCATGCTCAACATAAAAAGGTTCTCTAGACTATCATAGAGAACTCTGCCTATAGGTAATGTTTTGGGTGCAGATGCACTAGCTGATGAACTGGCTTGGTTGTTTTCATACTGACCCAATTTGTCAACATAATCTTCATGTCTCATTAACTTATCATTGATTACTAAAGGACTGGGAAGTCCTTTGCTCTGTAAAATGCCAAACTTTTTCATAAATTCATCTATGTCCTCCTGCATGTTTTGACATTTTCTTTCTAGGTTTTGCATTAGAGCTCTTTTAGTCAATACCTTCTTGATTTCTAGGATAGTCCCAGTTCTATCCTCCATATTCAGCTCTTCTAGCTAGTGCTTGGTCCTGCTGTTCAAAAAGTTTATCAGCCTAATAGCTTCCTTAGGCTTCCCTCCTAGCTCTTCCTTGGTTTTTTGAATTTCTTGAAAAGTAATTTTTACCAATTCAATCTATTCAAAAATGATTTGTATGGATGACCAAACATCATTTATTGATTAAGTGATGTTGGTCCATAGAATTTTCCTAATATATGTTAAAGGATTTTCAAATGTGAGGTCCTTCTCTAGTGTTTTTACTTTTTGAGCTAAGCCTTTGTTTTTCCTTACTTCTTCAGCAAAATTGATTTTAGACACATCATACTTTTGTTCTAAAGTGACAAATCTCTCCTTTAAGTGAAATGAGGGTATTTATGGAGAATGTTTTAATTTCCCTAAGTAAAATAGGATTTTACTTAGGGAAAGATTTATCAAGGGAATAAATGACTTATGAAGGGGTGTGATTATTGATGAATGGGCTTAAGTGTTTAAGATATTATAAATTATTGGGCCGAGGGTATGGTCTCTCCAGTAGTCAGAGAAATGCTCTAAGCTCCTCTAATTTGATAGATACCTTGGCACTTAGGGGAAATTAATGAAAATTTAGGGGAAATGAGTAGGGGAGTTAATTATTTTTGACTTTGCTTGCTTGATGTGCCTTCCATGTGATACATACCTTTGCTTTATGAAAGTAAAAATATTTACACATTTAGACATATCATTCACCACATATTATTCTGCAACCATCATTTACTTACCCTACCTACTTAACCTAACATTTTCACTTCTTTATTAGGGTTCACTTAGACTGGAAAACCCTTATCAAACTTTCTTTTCTTTTACATGGTAATGCCTACCTAAGTCTACACTTATTACATCCAAGGGCTCAGATTAAACTGTTGAGCTCCTTTTTTCACTCTACCTATCTACTTATCTACAAAGATTAAACTGTTTGGTCAGATCTTTATTCTCTATTTCGACAACATGAAATTGAAAAATATGAACTAGTCAAGCTTAAACTGTTTGACTATTCATGAATGTGGCATAGGTAACAAACTACACACACTTGTTTATTATAAAAAAGTGAAAAAGTAGTGGCATTTAGACTTGCACACGTTCCTGGTCTTTTCTTTTGGTGGGGTTCATTTTCTTTCATTTTTTGACCATCTTTTTATTCTTTTCACCCTTTGATTTTTCTTTTAGGGTATATCCTCTTTACATTTTTTAAATTTTTTGATTTTTTACAAATATGGAAAACTTTTGCAACAAGTAAGGTATGAACATATTACGTAGCTCATCAAGTCAATCATGATATATGACACCTATTGGTATAGGGGCATAATAGGCCCCTTATAGGTTTTTTTCAAGCTCAGCGATTTGCTTCTCAACATTCAATAGAGTTTGATCATATTTTATTCTCTTATTGTGGGCCTAGGTTTTGGATAGTCTCTTCATCTCAATAAGGTTGTGGGTGAATCCCTCTATTATGTTCCCACCAGCACCCAAGGGATGCGCCTTCTAGTATTCCTTGATCATTTGAATATATGTGGGGTCCTTTAACCAAGAGGAGCTGAACTTGAAAAGTCCCTTAGGTTTCTGAGGCCCCCCACTGATCTCCATAAATATAGATAGATGATCAGAGACTCCTCCTGATCCCACCCATTGTCTATCAAGAAGACCCAAGGTTAGAAGTCCTTCCTTTATAAGGAAGAGATCGAGTCTTCGAGCAAGACAATCCTCATCGACTCTATTGTTCCTCCAGGTAGGTAAGAGCTTGGCAGAGGGGATGTTCAACAAATTATGGGATTCCAGAAGATTCTCGAAATAGGTAGATAAGGGATCCAGTTGTGCATGATGTCCCCATGATTCAGAGTGTCCAATGGAGAAATTTAAGTCCCCTCCCATGATTAAGTAATCTTTCTGAAAATCTTCTAAGCCAAGTAGATGGTCCTAGAAGGTAGGCCTGTGTTGGCAAGGGCCATAAACATTTATGACTCGCACAACCAAGCTCAAATCAGATGAAAAAAGGTCTGCCCCAATATTCCCATGTCCTCCCTAACAGTTACAGAGATTTGTGGTGTAGTTGTTGTATCCCAGGGCAAGACCACCAGATCTTCCATTAGCATCTATTCCTATAAAAGTCCAACTAGGGAGCATAGCCTCAAGAAGGTGTGTAATGGTGTCAACAGGTCCCAGAATTTCTTGGAGGAAGATGGCATCAACAGGAGAGGTAAGTATCAGTCTATGGAGGGCTAGTTTTTTTTCAAGTCTAGCCAACCCTCTACAATTGAAGGAGGCAATATTCATGGGGGGAGGTCCGATAAGGGATTCGATGCTCTAAGTGCCTTGTGAATGGTTGATTTCCCACCCAAGGCAATCTCGCCTTCGGCACGAAGTTGAGCCTTTGAGAGGGAGGAGGGTCGACCTCATGGAAGCTTGGGAGTAAAGGGGGCTAAAGTTAGGTCAAGCCCGGTATGATCCAGGGTCTTTAACTTTTGCTTGGCCTTGGATCAAGTCTAGTACCGAGGGGAAGGAGGTCCAACAATAGGTATAGGAGTGATGTCAGGGGGGGGGATTCAGGGGTGATGGAATGGCGCTAGAGAAGCTGTGATCAGGTGAGTGAGAGGAGTCGGCCAGAGTGGATTGGAAGGGAGAGTTCTCAATTCCATTTCATAAACAAACAACTGTAAATTCATTTATTCGATTGAAAGCATGTATATTAGAGGGATTAGGAGATTTTGAAATCATACTTGAAGAAACCACCGACCCAACAACCATTCTTGCCCTAGTGAGAGGAGGAGAGGGAGGTCGAAGTGGAGGCCTGCTGTGTTTCTTCGGGGTCCCCTGAGAGAGAGCCATGTCTGCTTAGGTGGATCGCCTTAGTTCCCTTCTTCTTTGTTGAGGGGCTTCTCCCCCTGTTCCTGACCTGTCTCTGGGGGAATTGTCCTTCTAGCTTCTTCCCTATCCTTGTTTTTAATGAGAGGGTAGTCCTTGTAGAGATGCCCAACCTTATGGCATCTCCTTCATTTGAATGGAACCCCTTCTTAGTCCAGATTCTACCTCCGAGAGAAGTTCCTCCATTGCATTGTGATATATTCCTGAAGCCCATCACTAGTATCAATGTGTACCAATATTCTTGCATATGCCATCCTTCTTGTTGAGAGGTTCGATTTATCATACTCCAGGTAGGTTCCCAGGGAGTTCCTTATACACCTAAAGACGTGCTCTGACCAAAACTGTAGAGGCAGGCTAGGTAGTCTAACCTAGAGTGCACTTGCTCCAAGTTGTTCTCTTTTTGCGTCGAATAGTGGTGTCCACCTTTGAAGTAGCACCGGTGCTTGTTCGATATGACAGACTGTTGAAAGTACCCAGTTGGTGTGCTCTTCCCTAGCGAAGCGAAGCACGAACCATCCTTTAACAAAGGTCTAACCACCGGTGGTTCAGCTAGATGATGCCCCAAACCTCTGTGGCCCACTGCTTCAATCTAGTGGTGTCGTAGAAATGTCCCCTGACTCTTCCAACTAGCACTCGCTCGACTATGTCCATTGCCTTGCTCCACTGGAATCCTCGCCAAAAATTAGGAATACCTCCAAGGCTTTTGGTTTTAGGACCCTTGGTTTCTTCGCTTTCCACGTTCCTTCATCAGGTATGGAATTCTGATGGGTGCCTTAGGTAGGGTTAGCCTCAGCTGCAGGGATGCCCAGGAGGGGTTCAGAATGAATGACCCCCAAGATGGGAGGGATTTCAATAATATTTCTAGATGGGGGGGGGAGCGATGAGGGTGGCATAGGATGACCTAGATCAAAGGTGGCAAGATCACTAGTGATCATTGCCGAGAGGGCGTGGGAGCTAGCGGAGGAAGGGAAAGATGAGATACCCTTAGAGGAGATGTCCAGAATGGGTTCTAGGGTTTGATCCACGAATTTTAGGGTAGATGGAGGAAAAGGCTGAGCAGTTAGGTCTGGTATGGAGGGGGAGGCCTCTAAGAGTGTAGCCACCGAGCACGAGGGCCCTGAGATCGAGGGAAGTGAGGCAACATTGTCAGTGAAATCGTAGCCATAATGGTAGTTGCTTGTCGGGTTTACCTAGGGAGATGTCCAGATGGAGGTACCCACTAGTGGGTCTTCCGAGTAGTGTACCTCCATAACTGTCACAATTTTCTTGCACCAGCTGCCTTCAGAAACGAAGGTTTCCTATCGCAGTAGTGACCGAGTAACCGCGACGTTTAGTTGAGGAGGAGGGTAAGGGTAAAAACAAGGTGGTAAGAAGGAAGGAGTGACTGTAACAGTGCAAACGAGGGCGGAGAGTGAGTTACGGGACCAATGTAGAGGAGGGCAGTGAGGTGCAGGAGCATAAGCAGACAGCCGTAGGTGTTGAGCAGGTTGCAGGTTCCGGTCGAAACCCTAACCTGATCCAGTTCGTTGTTTCTTCTCCATCACATCCCTTCCATAGGGTAGGGTATTAAATCGAAGGAGGACTTTAATTATTCTAATGGTTAATTTAATTAAACAATTTACTTGTTGTGTGATATGGAAAATATTGAATTAAATACACTACAACCTTCACAAATAAAATATTGTAGAAGAAATAAAAACGTTGGAAGAAATATATGCACACACATAATATGGAACTGTTATTTTTGGACTAAGTCCTTGAAAAAACCCAAATCAAGAAAACCGGTGTAGCAGCTAGGGTTTTGATAATACGCAGTAGTGAAAATTTGAGTACAAACTACGGATGCTTAAACTAGCAATCCAAACAAAGAAATAACTGGCAATAATAACTAGTGAGAAAATTTTATCTCTCCACAAGCGATCCCACACTGACCTCAACTCGAATTGAGCTACTCCTTGCTCCCTCTGTGCAGTCACTGCATCAGCCTATGCAGTTAATGCGTCCCACAAGCTCGGAACTGTTTCTCCTCTCACTATCTCATCCGCTGCTATCTGGGAAACTGATACTCTTTGCCTTTGGACTCTTTACCCAGCTTCTGGCTTAGGATCTTGAGTTCTCCCTAGCAAAACAAAAATCTCCCCAAGAGGACTATATGCTACCTTTTTGTGGCAATCACTACCTCTCTACAATGTACTCACTAGAACTGGAAAAGATTCCTCTAACCTCACTATCTCTGCCCCTCTCTCACTGCTTCAACCTCACTGAATCACTTCCGGAAACACACAACTGCTACTCTAGAAATTGATTTCTTAACAAAATCAAACTTTGCAAGTGTATTTTTCAAGCCCTGTCAAATTTCTTCTTTTAAACCTTTGTTGAGCCTTGCTCATCCTATCCAATCTCAAGCTCTTACATGATGAACAACAAGAAGAACGAGTCGAGAAAGAGGCAAGGACGCAAAAAAAGGAAAGAAGAAGAAAATCTAAAGCAACTCAAAGCTCAAAATTTTCTATAGATATGTCGACCCCAAATTTTTGGGATTTAGAAGAAACGGAAGCTAGCACCTCTGAAACACCTTTCAGACCAATGAAAATAGAGTCTATTCTAGAGCAGCCAAGAAAAAAAAAAAGCAGAAATAGTGACTCTTGAAAATGCAGCTTCTAAGTTGCCATCTTTTATCAAGCCATCAATCCAAAAAGCAAATTTTGTTAAAGAAGTCCAAAAATATCCTAGAATAGAAGAAGATCTGTTTGCTTCTAATTCTAGTGGTTATATTTTGGATTTGGATAAATCAACAAATCCAACTGAATCAATTCGAATATGGATCGGAGCATTATACCAAATGCAAGTAACTACAAAGCTCGATAATATGTCCATATTTGTTCTAGCAGAGAAAAGAATGGCCGGAATAGTCTATGACTGGTGGATCAGACCTCCTGAGTCAGAATGACAAGCAGTAATTGCAGCAGGACTTTCTACTCTAGAGGTACTACTAAAAACACAGTTTGTCCCCGAGCCGATAGACAAGAAGAAGCAAATCATTACAGACCTTGCTAGAATGGAACTGAAAGATTTAAAGTACCTTGAAGCCTTTGGTCAAGATTTTATGGCCAAAGTTTACAAAGAAAATATTTCAACTGATTCAGTTCAAAAAATTTCTTTTCTGTCAAAATTACCAAGAAATATAGGAGATCTGATTTCTAAAGATATTGAGGTTCAAAGCAAAACAATAGATCATATTTACTGGATAGATCTTTTATTCAGGTGTAAAGAGAAAGTCAAATATCTCCATTGACAAAAACAAGCACATGACATAACTCCCAAGTGCCAATGTTTGTCGTGCTGCTTTGCCATGGACACCCTTTAAGAAAAGGAAAAAACATAAAAGGTATGGGAAATTCAAGACCAAGAAAATTGCAAATCCCAAACGACCTTTTAAAAATTTTAGATTTCTAAAAAAGAGGAAACAGCCGAGAACCAAAAGCAATTGCTGTTTCATATGCAAACAGGAAGGACACTATGCTCGTGCTTGTCCAAAAAGCACATCCGGTAAATGTAGACATTGAAGAATTTTGTGATGATTGGTCTGTTGTACAATGAGAAGAAGAACCATCAGATGTATATATGTTAACTGATGCTTCTTTTTCAGAAGATTAAGAGTTAATCAATTCTATTCAGAAAATGAATATTTTTTATGAATGTTCTACTGATGAATTTTCAGTTGAAGATGAAGAAGAAGAGCTTCATTATAGTGAAGAATTTGAGACTGACACAGACAGTGTTGAAAATAGTGAAACATAATCTTTATGTTGGTCTCTTCCATTAGAGAAAGACAAAGGAAAACAGGTTATCCCTATTCTCCCTCAGTTAAACTCTTTTTGTCCATATCAGAAAAATATTGGACAAACATCTTCAATGCCAGTTCCTGAATTCGACCCACCAGCAGAACAAACTTTTTTGAAGAAAATGTTAAAAACAAATAATCTTTTGTATATACCAGTCCCCGTGCAGGTTAGAAATAGTTGGATAGATCTTGATGCATTTATTTGTTGGAAATAATACTGAGAGGGGGGGGGGGGGGGAATCAGTATTTTCAATTAATAAAACTTTTTCATTTCCATAACCAAGTTCATATATGCCACTTCCACAACTTCTTATAATTAAGTTAATTGATCTTCAATGAGTGCATTAGAACATTATCAACCATATTATCAGTTAACAGATGTAGTAACATAGAATAGATCATCACACATAATGCACACACATGAACACCATGATATAAGGTGGAAACCCAATGCGGGAGAAAACCACCTGCTGCAAGTCATCTCAATCTTCTTCTTAATAAGAAAATCCTTTTAAAATATTTGTACTGGTGCAGTCTTATACCAGTACGGGAGCTACAACCCCCTTTGCTCTTGTACTAGCTGATCCATTTACTAGTACGCAGGCTGCTACCTGCTACAATGCTCCAAAGGTTCCCCTTTGCTTTTGTACTAGCTTAAGTACTAGTACATAGGCGCTGGCCTACACTCTTCTCTCCTCCAGGTACCACGTTTCATCAATTTTCATACTGGATACACTGAAGCACAACACATAATCTGAAAGGCCACGTTTCATCCAATTTTCATACTGGATCCATAAAAATCAAATGATCATCAAGTACCAATAA
>APFE030727287.1:15476-34162 GCA_000404065.3 Pinus taeda | reverse complement strand
GACACAAAGTGAAATAATTGAGGGTCCTATCGGCATTTCCATAGTCTGATGGTGTCTACTCAATATTTCAGTACAATAGTTCAAAAACACACTAAGGACAATAATTCAAAGTGGAAATATTTGAGGGTCCTGTCGGTGTTGCCATAGTTCGACGGTGTCTACTCAATATTCTAGTACAATTATTCAAACTTTCAACTATTTACAAGGAATCTAAGGACTATCACCATGGTCCCTTAGGGCTACGGTCTGAGTCATAATCATCGAACTCGTCAGAAAACCAGGAGATCTAGAATCTACTTTAGTAACAACAGGAGATAATAAAATATCAAGAAAACCAACCTCTAATAAAAGTAGTTCCTTGAGACAGTATCTTCTATGGCTAGTATTAACTAGACCTCGATCTGTGTGAGTTTTTAGAAGATTCACACCACAACTTAATTAATTCTGATTTATTAGTCATATTCCCTAAGTTTAGAATTGTGAAATATTTAAAAAATGACTAATAAGCTAATTAAGTCATCTCTAGGTGGAATTTCTAAAAGTGAATTATGGGTTTTGGAGATCTCATGTATTCTAGCCTCTCCAAAAAATTTCATTGCCAGAAAATATCCAATGCTACAAAAAATAACAACCCTAAGCTCCTAAACTACATAATTGTGCAATCACCTAGCCTCCCTACCTCCCAAAAGCGCGCAGTGGGAAAACTCAAGGCTTAAGCCTCTGATTATATATTAGATCTTAATCTATGGCTAGGATTAACTAGACCTCGATCTGTGTGAGTTTTTAGAAGATTCACACCACAACTTAATTAATTCTGATTTATTAGTCATATTCCCTAAGTTTAGAATTGTGAAATATTTAAAAAATGACTAATAAACTAATTAAGCCATCTCTAGGTGGAATTTCTAAAACTGAATTATGGGTTTTGGATATCTCATGTATTCTAGCCTCTCCAAAAAATTTTGTTGCCAGAAAATATCTAATGCTACAAAAAATAACAACCCTAAGCTCCTAAACTACATAGTTGTGCAATCACATAGCCTCCCTACCTCCTAAAAGCGCGCAGTGGGAAAACTCAAGGCTCAAGCCTTTGATTATAGATTAGATCTTAATCTATGGCTAGTATTAACTAGACCTCGATATGTGTGAGTTTTTAGAAGATTCACACCACAAATTAATTAATTCTGATTAATTAGTCATATTCCCTAAGTTTAGAATTGTGAAATATTTAAAAAATGACTAATAAACTAATTAAGTCATCTCTAGTTGGAATTTCTAAAAATGAATTATGGGTTTTGGAGATCTCATGTATTCTAGCCTCTCCAAAAAATTTCATTGCCAAAAAATACCCAATGCTACAAAAAATAACAACCCTAAGCTCCTAAACTACATAATTGCGCAATCACCTAGCCTCCCTACCTCCCAAAAGTGCACAGTGGGAAAACTCAAGGCTCAAGCCTCCAACCCGAGTCCTTGAGTCCCTCGGCTGCATAGTCCCTCTTCCCAAGCCTCCATAAATGTGCATTGTGTTGTCTCAAGACTCAAGCCCCAACATTGATCCCTTAATCCCCTCAAATGTGCAATCTCTCAAACTTGGCCATCCTAAACTATGCATTTCACAATCTCAAGCCTCAATCCCAACCCTTGGCCTTTGGAACTACACAATCCCTTAGCTAGTCACCAATTCCAACCCTAACAGTTGAGTTCATGAAATATGTTAGATTAGGTGTTTTTGGACTGATGTTGGCTTTCCATGAATGTTTTTTAGTTGCAGGTACTCTATCTTATCATGACAGAATGATGATGGAGAAAAAGGAGAAGGGGACCATGCTAGAAGACACATATGAAGATGAAGGGATAAGGTGATCATCAAGCGAGAAGAAAAAGAAACACCATCTTACAACAGAAGATCAAGGATCAAGACCAAATGAAGGCACCATCTGATTCACAACCCTTTCAAGGGTGGATATGAAGAACAAAGAATATCTCTCATGAATATGAAGCATTGCACATCTCTTATTGAAGACAAAACAACAACAAAGAGTGGAATCACATCGCTATGTCATCATGCAATCAATGTCATCAGTGTCATTTCATGTCACAAGTCATCATGTGCCACTCGTTTTTGGATTATGTAAATCCTATATTGGAAAATATAATGTAAAGTGAAAGTCCAAGAGTCATCCATGTAATGTGAAAAGTCATGTGGGAGTCAAAAGTTCATAGAGAAGTCAAATAACCATGAGGGTAGCCCAAGAGTCACACGGGAAGTGAATGATCACCCCATTTATTATATATTCACCCTCATTGTACATGCAAATGAATTTTCACCTTGGCTCTTCCTATCAGGCATTAGAGAGGAATATAGTTGTTTTGGAGGAGAAAGTGACTTTTATAATTCTCCACTATTGGGGCTAGTGCTGTTCACTTTCCTAATGTATCTTGGAACTTTTACTTAATTCAGAAGCTCATTGAGCCGACACACTTTCATGCATATGTCGTGAATATTGTAAGACTATTATTTGAATGTTTGTGATGTATGTTTTTTCTCATATGTGCTAAGGAAATTGAAATATTTCAGTGGATTTGGTACTTATCTTGTGAAATGTGTGTTTTATTTTCTTTAACAATAATTTTTTCCTTGTGAACTATTTCTCTCATTGATAAATGATTCATTCTTATGTATGTGCTTGTGTTCCTTTTCTATATTAGTACTATTAATTTTCTTTAAAGGGACCACTTTTCTCCCCCCTTTCAGTAGAAGGACCTTGATACTTTCTGTAGCTGAACATTTTAGAAGACATACTCACTTGTTGATCCAAAGATACTTGTGTATTACTCTCTTGTGCTGAACTTTCTAGCCAAGGAAAATCTACAACAATACATGGTGATTGGACCAATACTCTAGATGGGGCTCCTACTCCTAATGATGTGAGTTTTAATTGGAACTTCACATCAGGGAGACCCCCTTGGTTGAAGGATTTCCAACGTCATCAACAAGAAGACAAGCCAAGACAAGAGGACACCATATTTGGTGGATTCTAGGGAAAAACCTCAATGTGGAGAAAACCCATTGATCAATTCTTATTACTATTATATCAAATGTTCAACAGAGAGATAGAGAGTACAAAATGTCAAATTTGACTTGTCAAATCAAAGTAAAAACAACCCTGTTAAATCTGTAGTCAAGAATAGCCAAATTCAGCCATAACCAGAAAGTCAAATATAGTCAATGCAACAACAAAAATTCCCCTTTGAAGCTTAGTCAAAGGCAGACCAACTTGGCCTCTAGTAGTGATCAAAGCTAGCCCAAAATAGTCATAAAATCTATGGTTAAAATTGGTTAACCTGGATTCAACCTTGCGGTCAAACAATCCTAAGGTCAATGTAGGTCAAACAACCTAGAAAATCTTGGTTTCTATGCCAATCAATGCGACCTAGTCAAACAGAGTCAAACCCT
Source organism: Pinus taeda (assembly GCA_000404065.3). Taxonomy (NCBI): domain Eukaryota; kingdom Viridiplantae; phylum Streptophyta; class Pinopsida; order Pinales; family Pinaceae; genus Pinus; species Pinus taeda. The sequence goes on along the minus strand of APFE030727287.1, from coordinate 30,702 downwards.
TCAAAATCATATTCAAACTTGATCAAATTGTCCTTGGTCAATGCTGGTCAAAATTTAGTCAATTGTTGAAATTTTCGGCCTTGTACTTATATCTGAAATTCGTCCTCCTTGCCACACGTGTGAGATAAAGAGAATTCCCATTAGTTGTATGAACGAATGAGAGAAGGAGAGAGAAGAATGTGTATGTGACGATGATTCCAAATGAGGTGAGAGGTCACTTGTATTTATACAAGTTGTTGATGGTGAAGTGACATGTCTCTTAGGATTCATAAGCCTAGATGATGATGTGGTCAGCCTTGATAATTTACACGTGTGGGCATAAACTCAAAAACACATTTCTGCTTGTCCAAATTTGAGGATGTTTAGATCAATTTTGGTCCTCTTGAAAAGAGGAATTCAATGCAATTATCATCCCCATCACATGAGTTGTCCAAAGTGGAATTCTTCCATAGTTTCCAATTTTAACAAATATAGTATTAGGAACTTCGATCAACATTCAAAAATTGGAATAGGACAAAAGAGACCAAAATATAAGAGATGCATGATGCAAGGGACATTCATCAATCAAATAAAAAAACATTTAGGAATGTAGATTTCTAGAGTGTTGAAATCTGAGATTGGCAATGACCAAATAGATTTAACAAGAGCAACCTTGATGATTCATAGTGGAGTGAAAGAATACAATTGGCATAGGATGGATTTGGTTCCCTTCAATTGACATAGATAATTGTTGAAAGCATGGAAGTGGATGACTCATTCCACACATTATGTTGATCTCCAATCCATAAAGCAACATGTTTATGCATAAGATAATTCCTCTAGCATTGATTGCTTATTGAACTTGAGCTATTTTTGGCATGGTATTAAGTGGATGGTTGTAGCATGCATTGCATGTATTCTACTATAGAGTGCATCGACAACCTTGTTTTCTTTCCCTTTGATATATTTAATATCAAATTCATACTCACTATGGAATTTCAAACATCTTGTTTTCCTAACATTTAAATTATATTGTTCAAATAAATATTTTAGACCATTGAGGCCAATCCTTAACTAAAATTTCCTCCCCATTAAGAAATGTCTCTACATTTTTAGTGAATGAACACTGGAATCAATCTCTAAGCCATTTGTGGCATAATTCTTCTCATGTTTTTTAAGCTTTTTGTATTCCTAAAAAATCACATCTATGCTAAGTATAACTCCATGTTATGAATCAAACGTGAAAATGATTAAAAAAGTAAATGGGTGCAATGCATAAGACAAGATGAGATGATCCCAAGACTAGGTTTTCTTGGTATATATCTATCTATCTATCTATCTATCTATCTATCTATCTATATATATATATATATATAAGACTAGGGATGTAATGAAAGGGTACAATGAAACGTTTTGATCGACCTACTAATCTAACACTAGAAATGTAATAATTCAATATTTGGGGTGCTTAATAAGGGATTTAATGCTTAACACGCCCCACCCCTTTAAACAAGTGTTATCCTCAACATTTGACTAATTGTGGGTGTTTTTGAATTAATAAATCATCTTACCATGTTTCCTCTTTTAGCAATAGGTTCTTTCATTTGAGTATGTAGTCAATAATTACATGATTTTACAACTGCTTGAACCTTGTTTCAAGGATTATTTTTTGTTCTAGTATGATTTTTCCTCCTTCATTAATATCTAGTAAAATAGTTTGGGTTGGGATCTTGTCATAAATTACCTTTTTAAAGCAAGGAACATGGAAGATTGGATGTATACATGAAGATGGAGGTAATTTTAATTTGTAAGTCATACTTCCAATCATGTCCAACACCTTATAGGGGCCATAATAATTGAGTTCTAATTTGTCATCCTTCTTTTGTTGCTTGAGAGGCATATGTTTATATGGTTGTAGCCTCAAAAATACCCAATCCCCCAATTCAAACTACCTTTCACTACAACGTTTATTTTCTTATTGTTTCATCCTATTCTGTGCTATAACCGTGTTGTCCTTCAATAGTTTTAGAACTTGTTGTTGGTTCCCTATGGGGTCCTCCATTGCTCGAACCTTTGCAATCACTTTCAAGGGTGATATGATGGATGAATGATGATATCCATAAAGTGCCATAAATGGGAACATTTTTTATGAAATATATAAGGATGTTTTGTACCATCATTCTGCCAAGGGAAACCACTTTAACACATTATGTATGTTTATCATATGCAAAGCAATAGAGGTATCATTCTAATAATTTATTCACAATCTCATTTTTCCCATCGGATTGATGATGGTGATATGAGATATGAGCCAATTATCCAACAAGAAAACAATTTAGTCCAAAAATTTCCAATGAAAATTGGACCTCTATCACTTACAATAAACTTTTGGATTCCATGTAGCTTTCGGATTATGTCCATGAACATTGTTGCCACTGTAGTTTCTTTAAAATTGAGAAAGAGAGAAAAAATGGGCTACAATATTGGCGTTCTTTCCTTTAAATTTGGTAAACCTGTAATAAAATTCATTGAAACTTCTTCCCAATGTTGACTTGGTATAGCTAATGCTTGTAGGAGACTTGGGATCTTGATTGCTTCTCCCTTATTCTATTGGCAGACCGTACATTCAATTACAAAATTTTGAATCTTAGTTTTAAGACCTTCCCAAAGAAATCCTTAATATTGTGGTGAGTTTTCAATAACCTTGAATGTCATCCTATAGGATTGTGAAATTCCAAAAGTACCTTTTGTTTGAACTGATAATTCTTACATAAATTTAAACGATCTTGATACTATAGAAAATCAATCTTCCACACAATTGTATTTATTTCACTTGAGTCCTCTTGTAATTATTAATTATCTCACATACCTTCTTATCTCACTTCAATTCTATCCTTCTTTCCATCCATTCATATTATGGAATAGAAATAGTATATACCAAACAATTTGTTTCTTCTTCTTTCCTTGAAAGTGCCTCTACCACCAATCATGTATTTTTTTTTTTATATAATTGCAAAGTGTAACCTAGCATCTATGTAACTTGTTTTCGGTTCTCTTATAAATACAACCATTGCTCTAAGAATTACTTCAAACTAACAAGATTTGTTTTTATTTTCAAGTGTCTTCCTATTAGGTAAGGGCGTCATTTTTTAACCACATGTAGTATGGTCAACATTTATTTTTCATAAATGTGTTCAAATAAGTTTTTTCCTTTAAGTTGACTATTATAAAAGGAAAGGGGTCTTCCTTCTTGATTAAAACTACAACAATACCATGGCTTGAGCCATCATACTCCACAACAAAGGTTTTTGTAAATTCAGGTGTGGCTAGGACGTGATTTGTGCACAAAGCCACCTTAATTTTTTCAAAGGATTTGGTTTCTTTTGAGCATGGAAAAATGCTACCTTCTTTAATAATGTTGTTAGAGGTGATGTCATTTGACCATAACTATTGACAAACTTGTGGTAACAATGTGTTAATCCTAATAATCCTTTAAGTTTCTTCAAGGTTTAGGGGATTGGTCCTTCCATCATAGCTTTAATTCTGCTAGGTTCCACTTTGAGAGCTTCATGAGATACAATATGACCCAAGTATTCCATTTCTGAACCCCAAAGGCATACTTGAAAGGCTTTGCATATAATTATTTATCTTCCAATAGGTTTAAGACCCTATAAAAATGTTTTTTTTTCTAAGTAATATTGTTCTATTGATATGGTACAAAAATGGTTACAGAGAGGCATGGCCTTAGAGTTGGTGATCAACTATCATCATCAAAATTGAAACTGTTTGTTTTGGACTGCCCCTACATAGGGGAAACCCATCCAGGAAGTCATGAAGACTGCCCCCATTATGGGGAAACTAGCCCATTGAACCAGAAACAAACTATAGTCGAGTAAACCTTATTTTTCCAAAAAAACAAAGAGATTATGCATTTTCAGAACTAAATAGACATAGACATAACCAAAAGATATTGAAACATAACCACCTAGCAGAGACTCAGCCAGAAGACAGAGACATAGCCAGATCCACAAAAACATTGAGACACATCCAAAACCACAAAAACAGTGAGACACGTGCACTTGGTAGCAGGATGCATTCGCAGGAGGCCACGTGTTAAGCCGGTGGCTCCTCTAGTGCTGGTTCCTCCTCAATCTTGCATGCAAATTGATACCAATCATCATCTGCTTCAGACACGCCACGTTCCTGGGTGGGTGGAGCCTCCTCATTACCTCCTGTTTCCATTTGCCTCTCGCAAGTGTCGTGCTGCCTGCTTCCCGAAGCTTTCATGCCATTATGCTTGTTGTCCTCAACTGATCAACCCCTAGCATTGGCCTTGCCATGTAGAGTTGTTTTGATTTCACTTTTTTGCTTGTTGCGAGGGATTTTGGTTCCTTGGTGGCCTGGAGCCTCCCCACTCTACTTGTTCTTGAGGCCAGATAGAGGAGCTTGTGAATCGGGCTCTTCCGCGAAAGAAATTGTGATAGTGGCAGTGATTGTAGGCTGATTCAAGGCACCACGGAAGCGAAATTGAGTGCTGTGAGGGGCGAGATAAGGAGGAAGAAGGAAATCCGCAGAGCGAACAACATCTTCTCTCCTACCTCTGCCACTTCGGGTGTTCGGGTAGCGATGAGATGGGTATGAGAGTGAATTGGGCATCTCAGTGGTTGAGTCTGAGGAATTTGAGGTGGAGATGGTCGAAGCTTGCGAGTGGATGAATCCTCTACGGGTTCCTCCGTTCCTACTGCGCATGCGATGCCTGAGTCGAGCCATAACAAAATTGTAAGTTAAGTTGACAGCAGATGAGTTGGAGATATATAGATGCTGAGAGTAAACAGGGGAGGTCGAGGCTTGGTCTAAAATACATAGACTGGAATGTGAGAAATGGAAACCATTACCAAGATCCAAGCATGGGAGAATTAGGCAATGACTGCCTGTTGCAGTGTGAATACACGGTTCAACGGCTTGCGGAGGGCAGATGCCATGGAGAAGAGGAGGATTAGCGCTATGATGGAGGTGAATGTGTCACAACTTTCGGGGTCATTTATTATCATCTACAAAGTGTTATGAATTCAGTTGAGGTTCCATCTTGTCACCTTAATGAACTCTGTTGACACCCACATTTGGGCGTGCTTCCTCCTCATTAGCACTTTCCTTTTGCACCAGATCATTATAATCCTACTATTGAAGTGTGGTGGCTATAGCATTAAGAGTTCCTACATGTAGAGTCTTTCCACTATCAATGCCGATATTTGCTAAGAAGTCTACTACTTTGTTACCATTCCGACGAATGTGCCTAATGGTTATTGTTCTGTGAATGTATAGCCACCGTTCAATCTGTTCCAACCATTCCACCAGTCTCCAATTGCTACCCACTTTGTGTGCCTGAGTTCCCTGTAAGATCTGATTGACCATGTTGATTAAAATCTGAGAGTCCCCTTCAATTATGAGTGGGAAGAATCCAGTGCTCTGAGCAAGGAGAAGTCCTTGCCATAGTCCTTTTAATTTAGTTGAGTTGTCTGTATCCCAACCAATTGAACCCATAAATGTTTGGATAACATTGCCCTTGTGATTTCTGAATATTCCTCCAAATCCTGCTTTACCTAGATTTCCTTTAGACGCTCCATCAAAGTTGAGTTGTACCATGGGTGGTGGGGAGGGAGTCCATCTGTCAGGTGTTGCTCCAGATGGAGAGATTTTCCCTTGGTGTGCCTGCTTGTGGTTCCACTGAAGGTTCCAATTCATCCATATATTTTGTTCCTGTGGAGTGGTGGGGAAATCATCATCAAGCCAAGTTTGTAGCATCAAGGTTTCTCGTAAGTTTTGACATATGTTATTCCATAGAACTTCTATGTTTTGACATATGTTATGGTCCTTGAAGATGCGACTATTTCTCTCTTTCCAGATTGCCCACATGAGAAAACCTGGTATGAGCTTCCATAGAGCATTTAATAGTTTGCTTTTGTAAGGATGAGTTGCCCAAGAGTGAATAGTGTTGGTGGAATTCTCCTTATTTCATCCATCTCTTTGACATTTGAAACTGACTTTTTCCCAAAGTCGGGTTGCTAACAAACATGAGTTTAGGAGATGTTCCATAGTTTCTTCTTCTTGTTTACAATTTGGGCAGATGGAAGGTCCGTGAAAACTCCATTTTCGTAGATTGTCCCAAGTAAGGATTCTGTTTTGGCAAAGAAACCAGAGGAAGGTGGAGATTTTTGGCCAAATTGGGGGATCCCATACTTTGTTCCAGAGGTTATCCTTGACTATATGGTTTCTTATAATTATATGATATGCTTCTTGTAACATGAAGGTTCCTCTCGCTTCATAACCCCATCTAATGATATCTTTCTTGTTTGAGAGTTCTGTTTTCAGGCTATCTTTGATGGACTTCGTGCCTTGCCCAAGGATGAGGTTTGAGCTTAGCCATTATCTGTAACCTTGGGTGTGAGTGGCCTTACAAAGTTGATTTACCTTGATCATCGGTTGCTCTACCCAATCTTGTAGCTGGTGGGGTGTGATTAAGTCCTTCAATTTGGGTCGTTGCTGCTAAGAGTCCCCCCAAAACCTCGCATTATCTCCATTACTGATTTCCCAGAAGCTGTGTTGTTGAATTAGATCTTTATGCTGTTTGGCTGCATTCCAGATTAGGGAGCCCGAGCCAACTTCTTTGAGCCGAATTAAATCATCTACTGGTCTATTATTAGAATATTTAGTTGTCCAGAAAATTTCCCATGGAGTATGTGGGTTCGGGATCCATTTCCACCAAATGCGTGCTCCCATGACCGCGTTGCTATGCTGAGAATCACGTAAATCGGTGCCTCCAGAATGTTTTGGGAGGAAAACTGTGTCCCACGTTACCAGAGCCTATTTTATTTTGTTTCATATTTCCCCATAAAAAAGCTCGTTGAAGATTTTTGATTGCTTTGATGACCTATTTGGGTGCTGCCAGTACTGAAAAAAGGTAAAGCGGCATGGATTGTAACACTGCTTTGATTAATACTAGGCAACTTGCCATGTTGAGAGCTCTGAAGGTCCATGAAGAGATATGGGCTTCCAACTTTTCTAGGAGTACCTTCTAGGATGAATGCTTTAAGGTAGAGGCTATCATTGGAGCACCCAGGTATTTGGAGGGGAGAGTCGCAATCGAGAAGCCCAAAATTCTGGCTATGGAGGATTGGGTGATGGAAGGGGCGTGAAAGAAAAAAAATTGGGATTTTTCTTTGTTAATGCAGGTGCCAGAGGCGTCCGAAAAATCAAATAAAATGGACTTCAGTTTGAGGGCTTCTTGGACTGAGGGATGACCAAATAACATATTGTCATCCACGAGGTGGGTGAAAGTAGGGGTATAGGGAAAAGAAAGGCAGCGTAATTGCTGGGTATGAAGGGCATCTTTGATGTATCGCCCAAGACCCTCTGCCATAATAACAAATATGAAGGGTGAGAGTGGGTCACCTCGTCGGATACCTCTGGAGGGGTGGAAGGGGGTGGATGGGATACCATTGACTAGAATTGAGAAGAAGGTTGAGGTGATGAGACTCATGATCCACCTACCCATGGAGGGGTGAAACCAAAGGTGAGAAACATTTTTTGAATATAATTCCAGCTTAAAGTATCAAAAGCTTTTGAGAGGTCGATTTTTAGGAGCATACTTGCCTTTTTGGACTACTTTAAGGAGTGGATGATCTCATGAGTGAGAATAATGCCATATGTGATCTACCTTCCTTCCACATATCCTAATTTCTCTAGTGATACGAGTAATGGAAGCAAGGGTTTGAGGCACGTGGCAATAACTTTGGAGACAATTTTGTATATGACTTTGCATAATCCAATAGGTCGGAATTTGTTCGGGGTCTGACTATGCTCCTCCTTAGGAATGATGGTGATGAAGGTGGCATTCAAGGAAGGAAGCATCCATCTGCTTGCTCTGGATTCCTCGACTACTTGCCAAACCTCCTCCTTGATTAGATCCCAAAAGTTATGGAAGAAGTCTAAAGTGAAGTCGTCTAGTCCAGGCACTTTCCCTACTTTGAGTTGTCGCATAGCTATCTCCACTTCCTGTAAAGATATAGGGATAAGAAGTATTTGATTTTGTTCCTCAGTTATGATCTAAGGAACATTCTTGGTGATTTTCTCTATAGCTGGCAGCCGATCAATCTGTGGTTCCTGATGCACCGCTTGAAAGTGGGCGAGGATTTCTTGTTCTATATCCTCATGTTTTTCCAGTTGTTCCCGTTGACAATTTTGGAGGTGAGTAATGTTGTTGTACATTCTCCTTTGGATAGTGGTGTGGTGGAAGATCTTTGTGTTGCATTCACCTTCTTTAAGCCATCTGATGCACAATTTTTGTTTCTAGAGTATTTCTGTCTGCTTTGCTCTTTCTGAGATTTGCGTTTGTAGGTGGCGTTCTTGCTCTGCTAGGGCTTTAGATCTACCTTCAGTTATGATTCTTTGTTGTAATTTTTGCATTTCTTGTTCAAGAGCATCTTGCGCTTGGAAGATATTGCCGAAGGTAGAGTGATTCCACTGTTTTATGTTTTTCTTGAGATATTTGAGTTTTTGTTGGAGCTGATACATTTTTGTGTCTTCCGGTGGGTTAAAGTTTTTCCATACCTCTATAATCAGGTTGTGAAAGTCTGGATGAGTCAGTCAAAAGGCTTCAAAATGAAAGGGCCTATGAGTATTTTCTCCTGGTCTTTTCCATTGAAGTAAGATAAGCCACTGATCGGAGCCAGAGAGTGGTAAGATAAAGGTCGAGAGGTCCCCTCCAAGATGTATTGCATTGTCAGAGAGCAAGAATCTGTCTAACCAAGAGGCTATTTGATGTACATCTACGCATTTGTTGTTCCATGTGTAGACGCCATTATTGAATTCCATATCTATGAGCTTGTTGTCTTGGATGTAGTTTTTGAAGTGAGTGCTTTCAATGTCCAGCTTGACCCATCCTCCTCTTTTTTCCTCCATTTTTGTTATCATGTTGAAGTCTCCTCCTGTGATCCAAAGTGAGCGGGATCTTTCTGAGTTGATCTGAGTTAAAGTATTTAGTATGTCTACCTTGTTTATTGCATCCTGGGGAAAGTAGACATTGGTTAAGTGTCCATGAACATTTGTCCCTGTTATATGGAACATGGCTTGAATAAAATGCTTACTATCATGTATGTTAGTAAGTGTTATAACTCTTTCATCCCAAACTATAGCTAGCCCCCCTGAGGCTCCTATAGCTTCCACAACAACTTCTTTGCTTCCTGGCCATGCTTTTGGCGAGGATCTAGTCCAGCATTGTGGACTTACATTTGGTCTCCTGCAGGAAGAGAACTTGAGGCGTTTCCTATTGTAACATGTTTCTTATCAGTCGACCTTTTCCAGGGCTGTTGAGCCCTCTAAAATTCTATGAAATAAGCTTCATAATGCACGATTGGGAAGGGTATTGTAGTATTTGGTAAGCTTGGAGTATCTTCTAGATTCCACTAGCATCTTCCCTATGTGGATGGTTCTCTGAATATCTGTTTTCCTTCCTCGTTTCTTCTTATCTTTGAAGATATTTCTTCCATCCCACTGGCTGCCAGTTTGGATACCTAATGATCATTGCTTCTGTGCTCTTGAGATAATTACTTCTAAGTTCTCTACTTGTCTTTCTGGGATATTGTCATATTCCTTTTTCTTACAAGCCTGTTCAAGTCCCAGTATATCTAGGTCTCCAATATTGAAGCTCTCTAGTTCCTCTTCCATGTGCTGAATTTCTTCTTGCTCTGCCTCAGTCTCTTCTACCATCGTGAGCTGCATTTGCGTGCTATCTACCTCCATTCCTTAGACAATTCCTTTAGGGGGGTTAATGGGAGGGGGTGATTTGAGATCCGAGGGTTGCTTAGGAATAAGGGCTTTCTTTGAGCTTGAGGGAGCGGGATGGGGGGTATTCTTAGGAGTGGCTTCAGGTTGTTCCAGGTTATCTAGGATATGAACCTCCGGCTGGAGCAAAGTTTCAAAGTTGTTACTGGTTGATGGCATGGAGGTATTGGTGACAGGTGTTTTGACTGATGAAGAGGGCTTTTTGTGGGTCTTCTTGTGATTGGAAACTTTGGTGAACCCATCCGAGTCAAGTTTGTCCCTTGAGGGGGTGGTAGTGGGTTTTAGATTGGAGGGACAATCTCGGAATAAATGCCCCAGGACGTGGCATTTTCTACAGCGGAATGGTACATGCTCATAGTCTATTGTTTGTATCCATTCATAATCATCATGGTAAAGGCTTACCGCATCCGGGAGAGATTTTCTGAGGTGCATGTACACACAAATCCGCGCATAGGAGGTGTATCGCTTCAGTTTTGTCTCCTCAGTGACTTTGATGAATTCACCTAGACCATTCTCAATGTCTTGCAACAAGTCTTCATCCTCGTATTCCAGAGGGAGAGAATAAAGGCGAATCCACACCAGAGCCTAGCTCAGATCTTCTTTGTCCAAGTTAAAACGCTTAATCCAATCTCGCAGGTATAACCCCGCTGCATTAAAAAATATGGTCCGCCATCCAACACCCTGTATCAGTCCTCCAAACAGCTAAAGATTGCAGTAAAGAAGCCCTTAGGCCCTAAATACAAAATAATGTGCCCTTTTGGTTTCCATTTGGCTGCTATCCAGCCAGGTAGTGCTTTCTCTGTGGGTCAAAAGCCTATGAACTTTCCAATCAATGCATGATCCTTCATATACTAGATTTGAGTGTTGATCCACTCAATTGGGAGCTCGAACTTAGGTCAATCAACTGCTACAGGCTTGCAGGTAGTTGACGTCACTCTGGGTTCTTCAGTTTTGTTGTTATTCCTCGGCTCATTTTCGTCCTCTGTTTCTATATCTTTTTGATGGTCCTTCCTAACATTTTCTATTTTTCGCAGGGTGTTTTCCATATCGGCAGGGGGAGGCTTCGTAACCTCCCCCTGAGGGGGTTCCATCGCTTGGTAGATGTTCCTTATCGTGTTGTAGTTATCTTGTAGTTGGAGGTTAATGGCAGAACATTGTAGTCTATAAAGGTCTACCGGTTGCAGAGCAGTGTCAAACCCTAATTGCTCCCACCTCCATCCTTAGCTCTCTCATCGTCTCCATCATTCGGATCCGATTTGACATGAAACTTATTTTTCTCTTCAACCCTATCAAAATGTTACACATTCTCTTCCCAAGATTTTTGCTATAGATTAGTATGTCATAAAAATATACTAACAAATCAGTAAATATTGACACAATTTTTCCAAGGAAGGGATTGAAAATATAATTCATTAAGCTTTGAAATGTTGAAGGTGCATTAGTAAGTCCAAATGGCATAACTGAAAATTCTTAATGACCGTAATGTGTTTTAAAGGTTTTTTTGGGAATGCCTTCTTGTCTCATTTTGATTTGATGATATTATGAATACAGATCCAATTTAGTAAAGAAAACTACTCTATGCAATTCATCTAATAATTCATCAATGACAAAAATTGGAAACTTGTCTTTGATGGTAATTTTATTGAGCTATCTATAATCTAGACACATACACCATGAACCATCCTTATTTGTAACCATCATCGCTGGTGAAGAAAAATAACTTAGCAAGGTTGAATGACTCCAACCTCTAACATTACTTGAATCATATTGATGTTGGCTTGATGCCTACTACAAGTGCTAGTAGGTTGTTAACGCAACCAACATTACATCTTCCCTCAAACATCTTATCTATATTCAATTGCAAACAATTCAAGTTCAATATAATTAATAGTAGAAAATAAACAATTATAGGATTATTCAAAATCCTTCATCATTCTCCTCTGCTCAATTCAATACTTTAATTCAAAGTTATATGTTCATATGCCCATCACAAAATACCCACAACTCACACAACCTTCAAAGACTGGAAATTATCAGATGCTAAGTTTGTTACAAGATTTAAACCAATATAACATGAATCAAACTATGGTGGTTGGAAACATATTATGAAAACCAAAACACTATAGTGCTACCAAAATATCCTTTTTGATATCAACTTTGGACTTCCCCTGCCAATCTATATTATTCACCTTGAAATGCTTCACCACTTATGCATTTCAAAACAATTTAATTTGGCATCTAACCTCCACTATATTTTTGCAATTGAATGCTACAAGTCCATGTCCACAATCTCGTAACCATGCATACAAATTACTATGCATTCTATAGCTTAATTACAAATTTGAATGTAAATTTTTTTATTCACACCAAGAATCACAATTCATACATTGAGTTCACTATATGCCAAGCATTTCATTATGCAAATAATACCACGGATTAATACCAATACTTCAATTGATATCATATATCAAAATATTCATTCTTGGCATATTTTCATAGTTACATGGGTACTTCTCCCGGGCATTGGAGAGCACGTACCTCATGCTCCCACATTCTTGGGAGCTTGGGAGCTAGTAGGAAATATTCCAAAAATGTCGGGAGCTTCAATGGGTACTTTGGAGCTTTTTGGGAGCTTCATTGCAACAAATTTTGAAGTTTTGCGTACCTATTTTGTGCAGGGACGATACCATTTGTTTATTTTCTATATGATACATGTTTGGATAGGGGTTTGGACTACATGAGCTCTGTAAAGAAACAAAGATGTCGATATGTAGCAAAGGTTTCAACAAAATATAGATAGTTGTCAGTCATTCCTTGGCAGCTTCTGCTACAAATATTGAAGTTCAACAATTGCAAATAAGTCTACTCTCTTGAAGTTTATCTTGAAGCTTTAATTATAAGATTCAACAAATTACAGAGATGGTTAGAAAGAGAAAATGTAGTGTGTTATTCAATTTCATTTTATAAATTTCCAAACTTGAATTTTGAAGTTGAATATGTTATGAAACCAGCTTACAAAAAGATAGAAAAGATAGATCAACACCTTAAAATTCAGCCTCTTCGAGGGGGCAACCTCCTTTACATTACACATATGAACAATTCTTCTATGATACAAATGAAAAGACCTCCTTTCTATATATAGGAGTCTAAGGGGTCATAATATAATCAGAGCCGACATAACAATAATAATGTAAGGGCACAATAAAATTCTTGTCCTCCCATGTGGAATCTTCAGCAGGTAAGTTCTTTCACTTGATGAGATACTTTGAAATTGATCGATTTCGTAGCTGTCCGGTTCCTATTTCTGTGACTGCTCCAGGTTCCAATATGATTTTTTCTTCCTCTTCAAGTTCTGGAAATATTGTTTGAATTGGGATCTTCTGCGACTTTTAAATGAGTGTCCATACTTCTTTGTCCTTCCTCCATTCATCCCTTGCTTCATTTATCTAATCTAGTTGGATAATAGAAATAGCACAAAACAATGCTTCCACATCCTCATCCTTTCTTGAGAGTGCACCTGAAACAAAATTTTGCTTCCCTTTTCTATAGATGATGTCAAAGTCATAACCCAACATATTTGTGACCCATTTTTTATGTTCTTCTAAAGATAATAATTGTTCTAAAAAGTATTTAATACTATCATCATCCATTTTTACCTTTAAGTGTCTTCCCATTCGGTAAGGTCACCATTTCTGAAGTGCATGTAGTATTGCCAACATTTCCTTCTCATAAATAGCTTGCTTGAGATGTAGTAGTAAAAATACCCAATCACTTATATCAAAACATTTTTCACTACGATGTTGATCTACCTGTTGTTTCATTCGATTTTGCACCAAAGTGGTGTTATCCTTTAAAAGTTGGAGAACTTGTTGTTGATGCTCGATGTGATATTTCATTGCTTGAACCTTTTTCTTCTTGATATGTCCTTCTATATTGAGAGTTTGAGGAGTGGTAATTTCTTCAAACACTTTACAAGATATGGTCATATTCATTTCTTGATGTTCGATGTGATATTTCACTTCTTGAACATTTTTCTTCTTGATATGTCCTTCTATCTTGATAGTTTTGAGGAGTGGTAATTCTTGCCATTGCTTTACAAGATATGGTCAGATTCATTTCTTCTTTATCTGGGGTTGGGTCCTGGCGTATATCCTCTTCTTTTGATGTTTCTTGATCCTTTTCTTCCTCCTCTTCATACTCTATGTAAAATAATTTCTTCTTAGCACACTTGTGATCTTTAGTGCATTTTCTATCACAATTGTAACAAAGCTCTTTTTCTCTTTTTTCTTCCAATTGTTGTGGTGTAACACTTGTAGGTTGTGGAAGGCTAGGAGAAACAACACTTCCATCTTTATTGTTGTGAGGGGTAGAATTCCTTGTTGCCATAATTTTGCTTTCCACTTTGTAACAAAGTCATTTTTCTCCTTTTTCTTCCAATTGCTGTGGTGTTTCTCTAAAGAAGATGTTGCTATTTGTACTCTCATAATGTGCTATAATCTCCTCCATGAAAATTGACCATTTAACAAGTTGTTTATGAGAACAAAGCCCTTTATACCGTAAAAATTGATCTTGATCTAAATATGAAGATGCAATACATACCTTTTGTAATAGTGGTACACCATGTACATCAAAATATTTCTCCATCTGTAGTATCCAATTTTCCGGATCCTTGCCATCAAACTTCCTCATCTCGCTTTTTCTTAATATTAGGAGCTCGATCTTGAAACGACTGTAACTCTATATTTTCAAATCTTTAAGTTCTAAAATTATGAGCTGCAGTAGCCCTCTACATCCTCTTTCCAATGCCACTAGTCCGATTGACTTTAGATTTTCCAAGAAAGAGTTATGCACAATCTCCCAAGATGACCTGATTATATACCTTTTCAGAAGAGAGAACTTGTATGAAGTTCCACGTGTCATTGTTTTCACCTTAGGATCTGAAAAATATACACAAGTAACTATAGTCTGTCCTCTTTCTATAACTTTTTACGAAATTTCAATCTGACTCTCAAAACAAGAGTTATGACTATTTTCCTGAGGTCACATGTTTGGAATGTAATTCAGGAGTCTGCAAAAAGACCAAATTCCTCAGCTCATATATCCGCAAATATAGCACGAAAAGATATGAAATTTGGACTCGAGGTTTAGCATGATCTCATCTCAAATGGGTTTTGTTTTTTGCTTCTGAAACATCACATAAAAAAAGATATAGCGAAAATTCCACGATGATCTATTTGGAGCAGTGAAACGCTAGAATCCAAAGCTCTGATACCAAATGTTATGAAACCAGCTCACAAAAAGATAGAAAAGATAGATAAACACCTTATAATTCAGCCTCTTCGAGGGGGCAACCTCCTTTACATTACACAAATGAACAATTCTTCGATGATACAAATGAAAAGACCTC
>APFE030727287.1:0-10272 GCA_000404065.3 Pinus taeda | reverse complement strand
TAAAATCTGCCTTTCTACTCTCGTCTGTGATGACCGTTTGACCCCCGCGCTCCCACTCCACTCCCCTTCTGTCAAGTGGTGCCTTCCGTTCCCACTTCAATACTATACGATGTTTCCATAGGGCACTACCCTATCCACTCCTCTCCCCTCACTGTCACATCATCTCCCTCTCCACATCAACTCAACCCCGCCACATGGCACCCCTGTTGCACCCTATATGTAACTGCTCTCGCAATAACGAACCAACTGCGTTAATAGCCTAATCATAGTTGTAATCTATTTCACTTATAAATTAAGACAAAACTAATTATGTCACCCTCCCTTTAATAGCCTAATCATAGTTGTAATCTATTTCACTTATAAATTAAGACAAAACTAATTATGTCACCCTCCCTTTTTTTTTTCAATGTATTAGAGATCAGAGCATGTTCCAGTGCATAGTCAGTAGACCAGAAACTGTTACAGTGCTCGGTCAGTGAACCAAACTGCCATTGTGACCCGTCAACAAAATAATTTACCTCTGCACCTCACATACTAGTCTTCAATCAACCTTTCTTGGGTAATTTAAATTCTCCTATTCATTTCCCTTCCATTATGGCTCCTAAAAGAAAACTAGGGTTGCAGAGGAAAACCCCCTTCTACGCCCTATCATTGATTTGGACCATCAACCCCTAGTAGACCAAGAGTATAAAATTATTGAAACTAGTTGTGAGTTTAACATTTATGAACTCGACAACTGGTTAAAGAAAAAATTCATAGACCTCAGTGATAAATTGTGCCTGTGGGACTCCTCCCAACCCCAATTCATTTTCCCTCAGACCTACCACTTCCTTGAGTTCATTTCATGGTGCCAATTCTGTTATATTTCCAGTCAGAGGGCAATTATGGCCCAAAATAATGACATCATTTTCACAATCACCTTTGAATCCATCTCCCAAATTCTCCAAATTCAAAACTCTGCACCTCTGAAACCTTTTACAGTGGATTCCCTCATGGAATTCTACAAGAACCTCACCTTCCCCCACAGAACAAATATTTTTGAAACATTTCTCCTTGAGGATGCCCAATTACATAAGAAAAATCCTCCCTACTCATCCTCCATGTTCCTTGAGATGACTAAACAAATTATCTCCATTGCTTCATGTTTACTGGGCTACCATTCCGATCAGTGGGTTGATGAGAAAATCATTGGTTTTTTGGTAGTCTTTACAATAGGTAAAAAAATCCTCCATCTTCAACTACAGTGAGTTTCTAACAGATGCAATTAATGAGACGTTCCTAAAATTTTCTACAAAGGGAACTTTTAAATATGCTTAAGTCCTAGTTTATCTATTTTTATACCATCAGGCAAACAGGTTTTATTTTCCCGAACAGAAATTAGATGAGCAAGGCAATGGTCAATTTGTAATTCATTAGAATTCCTGGGTAAGGAATCATTCCAATGAGTTTTCCTTTAGTGAGTATGTTGATCAGTTTTTATACACAGTATCTTTCCTATTAAAAAGTAATGTTGAGCGAAGGTTAGGACCTGAGATCAAAAGATTTCTTCATCTTAGTGAGCAAAAAAAAACAGGTGACTAGTACTTGTACCAGAATTACACAGAAATCAGGGTCTATGGATGTGAGTTGCCACCGTACAGGTTGCCAAACTTTGTCCCAATGAGAATTTTCTCATTAGTGTACATCAGATAGATGATAAACATGGATGAGCTGCATTTTTGGGCAGCAAAGAAGAAATCCCAATTTAATATTAAAACACAGGTGGGCCCTTTCATCTGCAATACCAAGGCATTAACTAAAGAACTAGACATCGTCCTAAAGAAAAAAAACTTCAAACTCAATTTCACTTGGTCATATGACCCCTTGGGAGTGATTTCAATGCTAAGAGTGGAACAGAAGACAACTCCCTACATTCACACTCCCACACCAAAGATTGAAAATTACATGAACCAAGACCAATGGCTGGAAAACACTTTGCAGGAGGTAGAAGAGCAGGTAATCTTCACACCTACAACACAGACTCCTACACCACAGGAGAAGCATGACAAGAGTCCAAGGGAATACCTTTCCCCTTTAGTCACATAAATCCATGGAAAGGAGTTCAAAATCTACAAGAAGAGAAAGACGAGTCAAACAGAAGAATCCTTTCAAGAGGAAAATGTACAGTCCACTATTATTTTGACAAGCCCCCATACTTCTACCAGGAATGAAGATATTTTTGTAGGATCTCCATCCTCTTCGGCCTCCCAAGAGCCACTAGATACCTCTTAGTCAAGGGAATTGGTTCATGACCAAGCTGAACCAAATATATTTTCCAAGTATAGAGAAATTAAAAAGAAGAATGAGATGCTAAAAGATACAACTTATACACAATTTTGGAAGCAAACAACATCCTCACATCATAGGCTACTCTTTTCCTTTGACACAGAGAAAGGGAAAATGTAGATAGCCTTCCTATAGGCTGAGGTCATTTTCCAAAAAACTCTAGAAGAATACAAGAACTCAATCTTTTCCTTCAATATTTATCAAATTCATCCAATTGATCAAATAGACCTGCATAAGCAAACAAGGGAGATTTTTTACTCAACCTTGACAACTTCAGCAATGGAAGCTTCTAGACTGCAAGTTTTTATCAACAACATTTAGTCACAACTCAAATTAGATAAAATCTCTTCTCTAGCTAAAGAAACAAAAATCAAGTCTTTAGAGGATCTAGTAATTAAACTCAGATATGATCCCATCAATGTGAAAGTTGCAGAGGAGATCATTAGAAGGAAGAATGCTGACATTGCAGCACTCAAGAAGCAGCTCAAGCTTCTCTCCACAGAAGACCCATAGACTAAGGAAGTTGGACAGTTAGAGAAGGAAAAGTGTTATAGACATATTTGGGCACTTCAACCCCAATCTCATATGTCCATAAACCAAGGGCTTATAAGCCCCTAAAAGTGTTGTTTCACACCCTAAAGGAACAAGGTCAGCTGATTACATCATCTCCCAGAAGTTCTCCCTGAAAAACTACTCAGAACTGGTCAAAACTTGACCATACAGACTGCTCAGTGCTAAGGGTGCGATGTATCTCACCTACTACATGTAGAAAGTGTGATGCATACTGAAAATACCTTCTATAGGGTACGATGAGCGAGAGAAGACAAATGGCAGAGGCATTTGGCTAGTTGGAAACCCAGAGAATCTTCTAGAAACTGCTCATTTGACTCTTGCCTCTCTGAATTCGCCCAGGGATGAGTAAGAGATCATGAAATCTCCAAGTGGAACCAAGAACTATCAGAGAAATGACACTAATAAAAAACCTAGAAGCTGACTCACCCACCTACAAATATCTATATATGGATCCCTCATCCTAGAGATCCATGGGCTAGAATTTTGTATCTTGTAATGAGGTGTTGTTGGTTTCTTTGTGGAACATCATAATGTTTGGTGATCTAACTTTTCATGAGGTGAAGAGGGCTTTCATGCTGGGAGAATGGCGTTGGGTTAGGTCAATGGGTTGTAATCCTCTCTTCTACTACTTCTTTCAATAAAGATATTTGAGTTTTCCTCCATCTCTGAATCTTGTATTGATATATTCATTTGTATGGTTAATATATATCTAATCCTATATTGTTTATGGTTATAGATCTCTATGCTTTGATGGTATTATGTTGCTTTGACTCTACATGTGTTCTTTGAAGTGGGACAAGTAAGGAAGGAGTGGCAAAGATCTATCAAAGGGGAGAGGAAACAAGCAAGGAGCCAAGCTCATGTCTGAGGTTGGTACTCTCTGTTTCTCTCTCATCTATTTCTCATAAAGGAAAACACAAGTGAGTTTAGTTTGTTTGTTTCTAAGATAGCTACCCATCTTAGTGGGACTAGTAGCTCTGAATGGACACTAGTTTTCAAAATAAAAAAATGGTGACTCCACTGGGAAGCGAATAGCTTGTTTCTTGTTTCTATTTTTTTGCTTTATAAACTACAGATGGAGCCTGAAGTTAAGCTAGTTAGCCTTCGAGCTACTTTGGCTATGCAACTGCAAAGTAGATCAACGCTGCTTCAGTCAATCTCTGGGTTAGTTTATGAACTGAACATCTGACTTACAAACATCCTAAGTGCCCTGGTGGTAACTAAAGTAACCTCATTAGATCAGCCCCTATGCTTTGTGTTTACTTCCTATCATTAGCTTAACCTAAATCCTTGAACTAAGCTGCAAACTGTGAGCAAAAACCAAGCCCAGTCTCATCCCTGGACCATCACACTGTCTCTCATTGGCAGTCTAGATGCATCGCACCTCCCGTGTGCTGCAGGTGAGATGCATCCCTGTTTCTCTGTGTTTTAGGTGCGATGATTAGGTAGACTGTTTCTGCCTCTAGATTTTGGTTTTCTCTTCATTGTCTTTAGCTTTATTTAGTAGTTTTGTTGTCTGTGATCAGTATATCACTATTGAAACTCCCTTCCTTTGCATTATTCAACCTCCATTGTTCAAAGAATTGTGAATTTTTTTATGTATTTTTCGCCATTTACAGTTCTCCTTTGCAAACAATAGCTTAATCGAACTATCGTCTTTTGATTTGAAAGTGTCACGAGTGTCGTTTTCGGTCAAAGAAAAGAATATTCCTCTTTTTGATAGTAAATTACACTTTTTCCATTGTATTTGATTTGAATTAATAGTATTTCAAGTGTCGAAAGCAGTTTTCAATTCAAAATCGCAAAGTGTCGTCTTAGTCTTCCTTTTGTTTTTTGAAAAGAAAATATTGTTAGTATTGTCGCTTTGAAAGAAAAATAGTTCAGATCTGTACTTAGCATTCTTTTGGTCATTCACACATTAAGAAAGCGGAAAACAAATACATGCATGTGCATTTTCATTTAGACTGCTTGTGGAGATTGATTTAGGACAGTGCATCTTAGTGTGTGCTCTCTGCTCTATGTTGAAAGAATTTCACTTCTCTTTCCTTAGTAGCTAGGATTTTCATTGCAAAAAAGAAATAAACAATTGTTTATCATCTTAGATTGCATATTTAGGAATTGTATATCTACATCACGCGGTGAACCTTAAAGGAAAACTTCTTAAGAAAGATCAACTGTAAAATAAATTTCAATGAACATAAAAATGCTTTGGAACCTAATGCACAACATTTAGAAGTCTAGGCTAGAGATGTATTTCGGCGTCGTAAAGCCTGGTAACTATTGCTTTCATCATAGATTGGGTGATTCCTCCTCTTTGAGACGACAAGTGCCAGTACGGACTTGTGCTCCCATGTACCGTCGAGTATATATTCAGAGACCACAATAGGCTATATCCTTTATCCTTAGGAAGCCGTGTCTGCCTCCCTATCGATTGCAATGCACTGAACACAGCATTCGGGAAGATTGACTGCTGTACCGTAAAAGGTATTCTGCAGTTTTGCAACTGGTTTGGTAATCCCTCTGTCTAGATTTCCAGAGTGGTCACTTTCATTCCTTTTCAGACTCTTTAAAAGAAAAGGTCCAATTGAGCACTTGTCACTTTTGGCTCATTAAAAATCGAAGGCGACTAGAGTCATCTTTAGCTTTTTCTCGACTCTTAAAAATTGAAAAAGCAAGTTGTGTCAAAGTGTCATAAAATTTAATTTAATGGGAATAACATCACTGTTCCCTCATTGGTCTTAGGTTGAGAAAATGGAGTCCACCAATCAAGGATTTCCCCTTAGGGGAAATCCTAGTCCCTTCTCCTCTTGGGGAGATGTTGGTGCACCTCATATGGCCACATTGTCCCTTCCATGACTGACAATTGGCCTGCTAGTATGGATTTTCTCGACCTCTATCATTCAAAACACCACGATTCCTAAGTAATCAAATCAACAACCAGATGATACTAGAGTTACCCCCAACCTTCTACTTCATTTGTTTCTCCCTCTCCTTCTTCCTCTTCACTTGGTGAAGCTAGTAAAACTAAAAACCAAGTAATTGAGAAGAAGAAGAAAGGGAAGGAGAAGAAGAAGAAGCCAATGGCAAAAGAGGGCAACCATGTAGTGTCTGGTGAAAATCCACACACTGCACCATCCAAACCTAAATCTCCATGTGTCATTTGCAAGGGAGACCACTATCATCGATATTGTCCTTGCATCCCACGGATCTTAAGGGACTGGTCTCCCCGCTTGCACAATCCAGTGTCCTCAACCTCTGACGATCATGTTGAAAGTACATTGTCAACTAGAGAAAATGAAGTCAATGGACAAAAAGGAAGATCTAAAATTCCTTGTAGACTGTGTGAAGGTGATCATACCATCCACCGTTGTCCCTTCCTAGACGAAGCTAAAAGAGTCTTGGATAATCGTCCTGCTTCACTGCTACAGCTCCCTCCTGGATACAAGAAACTCTTGCCAAGTTAATCACTAGTTCAAAATCTGACTGACACACCTTTGTGGTCGGTCAAAGCATCTATCATTGAATATAAACCCTCTGAGTCCACACCAGACCAAAGTCAGCAGGTCGAGATGACAGTCGACCCAGTCTTGTCTTTAGAATGTCTACCTTCAGATGATATAGTCACCAAAGAGAATGAGAACGACAACATTCAAATTATTTTCCTAAACACAGAATCCAATGAAATGGGGGAAATCTACCCATTCATTTACTACAGGAAGGAATTTCATCCGAGATTTACCCAGCCGTTTATTTGGTCCCTCCTCCAAGCAATCTAGTCGTTTCCTTCGATTGGAATCTACTAGGCAGATCCCGTCTACCATCTAATGTACCATTCTGAACCATAGTACAAGCTTACAAAATGGTCATGGTTGGTACTATCATAGATGAAGGGGCTTCTATGAGTATCCTTTCCTCAACTGCTTGGAAAGCACTTGGTTCGCCATCGCTTCTGCCTGAGATTCGAAATCTGACAGGCTTCAACAAAGGAACCAGTCGACCGTTAGGGATCCTTCCAAGTTTGCCTATAACTTTGAGAAGGAAAACCATTTATCTTAACGTGATGGTAGTCCCAGGGCCTTTATATTACAATCTACTCCTTGGGCGTGACTACATTTATAGCATGGGAGCTTTTGTTTCCTCACTCTTTCGAGTGATGTGTTTTCTGCATGAAGGCAGAGTGGTCCAGCTCGTAGACCAGCTTTCATTCCCCGATTAAAACATAGCTAATAGTCAAGTGCCATCCCTAACTGGTCTTTTTGTGCAGGGAATGTCTCATCAATCTCTAGTCAATCCACCTGATGAACACGAGTGATTCGGTGAATGTGGCTAAACCCAGGGGGCATGCACCCTGGTCTGCTTCGGCAGGAAAACTTTAGGTATAGGGTAGGTTTCCACGGAGGATATATGACTAGTCTGACACACCCGTCCTTTTAAGAAAATGGGATTAGACTGGAATAGGATTCCATCATCAAAGGTTAGGTGATTGGAACTAGAATCACCTTCATCCATTTCGATGGACAAAGCCAAGGAAGTGCTTTTGTCTGCTACGCGGGTGGAACCATCTTGCTAATGCAAGAACTTCTGTATGGTAACCTGTAAACTCTACTTCTCTATACCTGTGGGCATGAAAACCTTTTTGCATGCAAGTGAAAAGAAACCATTTATTTTCTTAGTTTGTAGGTCCTTAACCCTTTAAACTCGTAGGTTGGTCGTTCCTAGCTTGCATAAAAAAAGGTCGCGGAGCAAAGTTTCGAATGGGGCAAGCTCCCTAAAAAATGAACCTATCGATGAGACATCCTTATTATACGACTGGCACGAGTAGGTTTACGCGAAAGCTCATTAAAAAATAAACCTAGCAATGAGCATATGTTCCCCCAGAGTTTAAGCTCATTAAAAAATGAACCCATCCTTCGGTAAATAACCATTGCGATCACATAATCATCAGCGTTTGAGCCTTGGTCGTGTTCTTACCATCACCTCCACTCTTTTTTAGCCGATCATACGCCTCCATTTGATTGTTTACCCCTTTTGAGGAACAACTGCGATGAGTGATTCTATTAGCCATCTTCTTTACATTGTCGTGATTGAAAAGTTCCAACCCTTACCTGGAACTAGCTGCTATCCGAAAACATCACTCATTCCTCAAAAAACAAGTCTCCTTTAAGCTCTTTTCATCTGACTCGTAAAATATGAAAAGATTGCTGACCAATTGGCCTCTCCAGCTCGTTAAAGTGATTGAAAGTGTCATCCCTCCTCTAGATTTTAATCTTTTTGGACTTGAGGGATCATTACAAAAAGATCGAGTGCTTGTCTTTTTCGGCTTGTTAAAACTATCGAAAAGTCATCCCTTTCATATTATTTTATACTTTTTCAGACTTAAGTGATTATACTACGAAAAAGGATTACTAGAGTTTCCTTTTCGTATCTTTTCAGACTCTCTAAAATTGTGAAGGACCGAGTTATCTTTGTTGTTAAACTCGTTAAAACAATAGCGACAAACTTGTCCATGTAGACAAGAGGGAGTTTCACTGTCACTAGGCTCATTAAAACATTGCGACAGGTTTGCCCGAAGGGAAAATTATAGAACAAGCATATGTTATCCTCCTCAAGCTTGACAAAAATAAAGAGGTACTGGTCCGCAATGACTGGGGAAAAATTGGGAAGAAAACTTGAAGAAACTTTATTGGTAGCAGGTCGCTCTTGAACATGACACTTTCACTCCATCACCATGATTGAGTCAGGTTGGGTTATTCCATTCACCAGTCATATTGCCATTGGTCCTTCGTACCATCTATTTTTGAGGTTAACACTACCAATCCATCTCAGTGTCGCCGATATGTTCAAGAGAAGTCACTTAGGGAATTCACCAACCCAGCTTACATCTCATCCACTGCAATACCTTCACACTTCATTCTTTCATGACCACCACCCTGAACCTTGTATCATCAGATCGTTTTCACCTCCACAAAATCATTTGCTCCGTTTCATGTCATAGATGTGGGATTCATTAAGGCCCTCCTACGATGGGTCACTTCTTGTCAACATTAGCTCATTATCCAAGAAGTTGACTTAGGAACAACCCTTTCAATACTTTGAAGCTTGCATGCCTTAATGGCAAGTTTCTCACTTCTAGTGACAGGTTTACATCAATGGCCTTCAACCAGAAGATTTTGGGTGATTCCTCTCATGCCTATTAACAGCTGACATCATTGGTTGGTAATCAGGCGATGTCTTTCCATGTTCGACGTCAAAACATCCTTTCACAGGGACCAACTTGTACTTCAGGCGAAGATTGAACGAGTTTGAAGACCTCAGATCTAGTTTCATCCATCTGGGCTGCAATATATTCAGGAAAATAAAGGCATCAAATTTACATCATAGCTGCACAAAGAATCATCCAAGCTAAGGGATGATGGCTCTACCAAAATCATCAATCTGCCATATAGACGGTTGTCTATCCAATGTACATGAAAATGAATTTATAAAGCTGAGCATGGGAATGCCTACCTCAGCTAGATCATGAAAATATTATGAAGATAATGTATTGTATTGTGTCTTACTACAGGTCACCTTCCAGTTCGAAAAACCTCGGATCCTGATGATAAAGCATTTCACTCGACATCAAAAGATTTACGACCTCATGCTTTAGGGGGCGACTGTTATAGACATATTTGGGCACTTCAGCCCAATCTCATATGTCCATAAACCAAGGGATTCTAAGCCCCTAAAAATGTTGTTTCACACCCTAAAGGAACAAGGTCAGCTGATTACATCATCTCCCTGAAATTCTCCCTGAAAAACTACTCAGAACTGGTCAAAACTAGACCATACAGATTGCTCAGTGCTAAGGGTGTGATGCATCTCACCTATTACATGTAGAAAGTGCGATGCATACTGAAAAGCCCTTCTGTAGGGTGCGATGAGCCAGAGCAAACAAATGGTAGAGGCAATTGGCTAGGTGGAAACCCAAAGAATCTTCTAGAAACTACTCATTTGACACTTGCCTCTCTGAATTCGCCCAGGGATGAGTAAGAGATCATGAAATCTCCAAGTGGAACCAAGAACTTTCAGAGAAATAACACTAATAAAAAAACCATAAGCTGACTCACTCACCTGCAAATATCTATATATGGATCCCTCATCCTAGAGATCCAAGGGCTGCAATTTTGTATCTTGTAAGGAAGTGTTGTTGGTTTCTCTGTGGAACATCATAGTGTTGGGTGATCTAGCTTTTCATGAGGTGAAGAGGGCTTTCATGCTGGGAGGATGGCGCTAGGTCAAATTAATGGGTTGTAATCCTCTCTTCTACTACTTCTATCAATAAAGCTATTTGAGTTTTCCTCCATATTCTTGTATATCTCTGAATCTTGTATT